>JZKD02S1934301.1:147334-157816 GCA_000966675.3 Picea glauca
TCCTTAAGGAAGCAGTCTAACCATTGGAATGAGATCATGGAATATGCTAATATTGGAGCACCAAGGTTTGATGGTCAAAACTATACCTTCTAGAATAAAAGGATGAAAACCTTTTTACATGCATATGGATGTGATATTTCGCGATCAATTGAGACAAGGTACACAGATACAAAGAAGCCTCCGAAGACTGCAACCAAGAAGGAATTGAAAAATAAAAATAAGATAGCAATGGATTTATCATGAAAGGATTACTTGATTCAGTTAAAAAAAAAGTGGGACAATGTGCATCAACCAAAGAGCTCTGGGACAACCTACATGATCTTTACGCAAGGCAAGGAGAAAAATAAAATGAAGTAGATGACAACTCATATGATGAAGAAGTCAACAGAGAAAATCCCAATGAAATATATGAAAATCCTGAGATTGAAAAGGAAAAGAATCATGAAGCAAAATTTAATCGACAAGAAATAAAACTTGAAGAAGAAATCATCTCCTTGAAGATCCAACGTGAAGAGGCAAAGAGAAAGAAAGAATTCAGGAAGAATCAGATGATGAAGAAAGAAGAAGAGGTTGGTAGTTTTGAATAATAAGTTGTCATGTTGTGAGAAAAAGTTGTCAATCTTAGTAAAAATGTTGAAGTAGAATCCACATCATCAACAAAGAATGTTGAAGAGAAATTTCATAGGTTACCGGGAAGGAAGAATGAAGAAAAGGTTAATAGTTACACATAATTAGTTATAGGAAGGAATCATGGTCAACAAGAGTCAAAGAGGAAGGATACCTTTTCAAGAATACCATCTACTTTTAGAAAACAATGAATATTCAACTATGATCGCGATCATCCAAGGCATGCATTCAGAAGGACTACATCATAGATAGGATCATCTACTCCCAAGTATCAAAGTTCCTTTTATGTTTACTATTATTATTTTTCTAACTTTGGACATAAATTTGTAGATTGCAGAGCATATGGAAGAAATGTTCAAGAAAGTAGTGCTTATATGGCAATGTTACAAATTCCATAATTATGGTCACATAGCTCGAAATTGCAAAAGCATGATAGAGCCATCCATGAAAGAAAACACTAATAATAGGAATAGGAAGGATTGGAAAAGAAAATAAAGAAAAGAAGAGCATATGAATGAAGAACAGGTCCTAGAGATCACAAGATTTGCAATAGTACGAGAAAGAATAGAAAATCAAGTGAAAGAAGAAGACGTCTCAAGGATCATATTGTCAGAATCCACAAGAGTGCAATATCATAATGCAGAGTAGGTAAATGAAGAACATGTCCCAAAAATTTCACTCTCAGAATACATATTAGTATGAGATCATGATGAATCCACATGCATAAGGGAATATGCTAGAATCCAGGAAGAAAGTGTTGGAATTTAGGAACATGATGGATCCCCAAGCGAAGAACAAGACTACTATATATTATGGAAGATTCCTCCATTTTTTTGAGACATTCGACTTGGAGACTCCCAGGTAATATGAATATTGAACATGTGGATTCTATGAAGTATCTATTACAACTCAAATATATATCCTTCAGACAACATGAAGTGTTTCAGAGTGGTGTTACATATGTTTGATTCAGAGTGGTTCAATGACAGAGGTATAGGATGTCTTATGATAGATTAGTTAGTTAAGGAATAGGTTTCAGAACACATATCCATGTAGGTATATAGAATATCAAATGAATCACACAAGGAATATCGTTGGTGCACTTTTTTATGTAGAGATTCATAGAGGACATATTCAAGTAGGATCATATTCATTGGAAATTTTTAGAGTTTGATTTGTAGTTGAGTAGACCAATGTGCATCATTGTTTCAGTTTTATATGTAGGTATGTGATGATCAGTTGCAATAGATTCATAGAAATATTTAGAATATTGAATTTACAAATGGGTCGCATGGACAAGGATGGATTCATAAGAAGCTTGTAAGGAATGGATAAATATATGTTAGTGGATGAGATATTGGTTCACAAATTGGTTCAGAAAGTGGTTCAGAGATTGATTCTGAGACTAACTCAGAGATAGTTGGATGATTTTGATATGAAATATTTCAATTCTCAAACTTTAAATTCTTTTATATATGTCAATTATTTACAAGAGGAAGCACCAATGGAAAAAAAATCCAAAAGGAAGTAGGCACATGAAAACCTACATTTGATCTACACGAAATATTTCAGAGAAGTCAAAGGGGGAGAGATGAATAGGGGCATGAAGACAGGGTGAGAAGTCCCAAGGAAGATACCCTTTTCCATTGATGTCAAATGGGGAGAGATAGAAACATTGATGAGGAGTGATGGTCATAGGGGGAGCATGAGAATGGTGTTTCCATCAATGCCAAAGGGGGATATTGTTGGACAATTGGTTGTTCTTGATGTCAACCATTGGAGAGTGATATTAGAGATTGATTTCAACCCTTGGAGAAGTCTGGAATCCCTATATATGTGGACAAGATTGTTGGACAGTTGGTTGTCATGTTAGAGGTCTACCATTGATATTGACACATTGTTAAGGTATACACTTGGTATATTTTAACACATGGATAAGATACATGTATTGGTGATGATGGTACTTGGTTTAGGTACACCATTGGTATTACTTGTTTATTATATCTTATGGTACATGGTGTATGGCATGATATGGTATATCATTGATGAAATGGTACAGGTTTGGTGCATGGTTTATGCACTTGTTATGGTACATGTTAGCACTAGAAGTCATCCTCAGATTACATAAAAGGTAAGACCAGTACCCATCAGTTTATATAGTAAATGTAAATGAGTTTTAAGAGGAAAAATGGAGAAGACTCAATGAAAATAATGTTCTAGCTCGGAAATCTGGACCGGTATGCGCAAGCAATTGAGGTCTTGGATCAACTTCAGTCAGTAATTTGGAGTAAAGGTGAATAGGAGAAAGACTTTGGTGAGAAAAGTGTAGAGGTTAGTCATGGACATCAGGTCTTCAAGTATCCTAAGGAGGAAAAACTCAAACAAAATATCCTCTTGGATTCAAATTTCAAGGAAAATGAAAGAAATCATAACAACACTATAATCAAACATTCATCATAATAAAATTACAACAATCCATGTGAATTGGTCATTCATGAACTCTCTCAATATCAGAGGAAAATAATATGGAGTAAGAAATATGACTTAGATTAATGAAGAAATCTCAAATCAAGTACATAACCAGAGAACCAATGTTCTTCATCAAAATATTACAATAGTAGGAAGCCTAGCTCAACCATTCGAACTTAACAAAATATCAAAAGTGCCTATATATACTAAAAATGTTGTAACCACTAGGAATGTGATCGAACCCCTACATTCAAAGTTTCCAGTTGATGCCTACTCTATCAGCCTGTATAGGCGTTCTTATGTTAGATGCGAGCCTGGCTTAGTTATGTTCTTTGCAGGAAAATCCTTCCCTCGGGAAATTTTGAATTGACAACTGGCCCCCATGACCCTTCTCTCCACGCATTCCATTTATGGGGTGAGACAAGGTCTCAACCATTGCCCCCATTTTTAATAACTATCTTCATCGGGATTAGGATGAGGCCTGACACCCATGAATGTTCTAGGTGGTGCCCATGAATTCTTTGATTCAATCTCGATGCCTCGAGGCCAAGAAGATCTTCTTATGTGACCAAATACAGACGCTTTCGGCCTTTGGTGCAACTCCTCTCCATTACTCCATATTCAATGTGACCTAGGTCCATGACCCTATGCAATTGCATGATTGAGGGTGCTACCAAGGGTGGTCTGAAAGAAAACCTCTTTTTTCCCCACAATTCACCATGAACCGCCATGTGTCCCTTTCTAAAAAACATGGTTCTGATTGTGACCCGCCCCTGAGATTTTAAAATGTGCACACCTTCTGACCCTACAATTTGGCATGACCATTGATCTTGTGATCTAATATTAGGCCTCTGATCAATGACTCAGCTCTGTTTCTTTTTAGATTGATGGATCAAATCTTCCCCTTCAAAACAACGACTGAGATTTGTTTCACGGATTGACCTTCGGGAATTTCAATTCTCAAACTCCATTTCCCTCCAATTAAAACCTCCAGAGATAAGAATCTAATGATATGTGGCTCCCTTAGATCGACATCTGAGATGATTTTTGGGTCTCCAGACTACGGGAAATAAAATCTCAAACCTAGGCTCCCAAAGGCCTTTATCCCGAGATGGAAATATACTGACGCGTGTCCTCATGAATCTAATGACCGAGGATTACTTTGGGCCTTTATCCAGAGCTCACATATTTTAGCCACATGTCCCTGTTGATGGGTGGTCTAGATGAAATCATATGATGTCATGTATTTTGATGTGTCATGACAAGGAGGGTGACATGGCCATGACAAAATGACCTAGAAAAAGTGCCATGTGTCATGCATGATGAGAGTGCGTCACGTTCTTTGAAAATTCGGGACTTTGGTGCTTCAGGACTTCGGTGCTTTTCTCATTTTAAAACTCTCGAAGTAAAACTCTTTGAGTGATATATCTGAGGACGCCTGACATTCTGGATTTGGACGATTGAGATCCACTATGGGTCTCTAGGCTCCGAGAAAACAAAAACTCAAATCTCTCTCACTCTTCCATGCAATTTTACCCAGAGTTGTGGATCTAATGACACGTGGCTCTTGCTGATCAACGAATCATATTCACTTTTAGGTTTTGGGTATTCATATTTTTGACGAACAATTTTAACAACATTTCGAACTCTCGATTCCTGTGATAATATTCCACCATTGATCTCTTCCAATAAGATCCGCGACCCATATTAAATCTTTTCCCAACCTTTGATCTTTGGGATTTTTCTTTGGCGCTATACTTCACACAATTTTGAACTTCCAAAAGAATTCACGTCGTCGATCGATTCTCCTAATGGATCTCCACCACTGAAAATTTAAAACTTCCTTCCGCTTGTGCTTCAATCCAGAAATGGACTGTTAGGAAAGTTGTGCTTTGTGTTCATGGTTGTGGCATGCATGATTGAGGATTCAAACATCTGGTTGTGGGCTAGGAAAATAGTGATATCGGGGAAAAATTACAGACTTAGGTAGAAACCACAAACCCATAGGACTCCGATAAGTTCATGTGATAACATTTGGCTCCACAGGGGATGGCATGCTCCCTGCGAGTTGCCAAGAACAAGTAGTTCCAGTGCCTTAGTTGTTGGGTTATGGAGTCAAGCTCAAAACATTTTTCCGAAGTCTGACATGTACACTATTCTACTTATAAAAAGGAAAACAAACACACATGCTCCAGAAAGAGCTTATTTATGTACATTCCTAGGCTAATTGATTTTTACAAAGTGCTAGGTGAAAGAAAACTTCCACCATAACCACCCAGACTATTTGGTAATAGAATTCTTCTCTTTACTGAAAATAATCCATAAAAGATAAGGGAAGTATGACAAAATAAATAAAACATGTATTGGAACACTGGAAATACCTCCAAATGATGATAATATGAACAATTTTGCAGGCTCCAATGCTTTTTGAAAACATATTTCCATATATAACCCAAAGGGTCACAAAATTTATAATCAGGAAAGCTTGACTGGTAAGAAATCAACTCCTGCTCTTTATGGTTACTCGCCCATCATTCAATGCTCTCAGAGTGTATAGGTGGGTAGAGGACTAATGTATATCGGTTGATCCCAGGTGATACTTGCTCAACTACAGGTTCAAGACAGGAGATAAAATGCACCTTTATCTCCTCCATTTCTCCTTTGTTTTCTCTGATAACATCTTCTAGATGAGAGAAAGAAGTGTCTTCATGTATATCCATGGATGGCTCTTACTCTCTATCATGCTACTCAGTGTCTTTTGCGGGCCCAAGATGGATGATTTACACACAATGATCTTCCTTAATGTATAAAGGAAAAGGATCTATAGTATGGTATTGGAAATCCTTCATATCCACATCGAAATCAAATTCATAGATGTCATACATAGGCTGGTTTCTCCCCAAGTCAGAAAATGCGGTGTGGAGATCTGTTTCTCTTCATCTAAACACTCATCAAAGATGGGTGAGCTCAGAACTCTTTTATCTTGCAAATAAAAATGAGTGACCTCTTGATTCTTCTCTTCAATCCTAGGTGAAAATACATCATGGAAAACCTCTTGAAGGAAAGAGAAGAATCCTCCTCCACAACTGTATCTTCTTTTACAACTGAGACAACAGGTGCATTCGGGGAAGAATATGATACATCTATGGCTATGCAATCATCAACACTATCAACACTCATATATGGAAGCATGGAAAAGCTCTTCTCTTCATTGTTTTTGCTAGGATATCCATCAATATTTGTTTGCTCTTGGTTAGTATCCGAAATCACTTCTTCGTCATAAGAAGGGTTTCCCATAGCATCTGTTTCAAGGACCAAAATATCCTCTTCATTTTCTTCATAACATCGGCAAGAAAAATATGCCTTTACTTCTTCTATTTTTGCAAAAAGTGATCTTACCAGTCCCACCAACTCACCCAAAGCATCTTCTTCATCCTCACAGTTTGCTTCAAAATCTGCAATATTCTTAACACAATCGTTATATTCCTTACAACAGTTATGAGAAATAAACTCAGAGGAATAAAACTTTTGACAATGCCTATTGAAAGCCACATGAAAATACTCGAGGGAGTAGATGTTAGCAGGGGGTAAGGTGTGGTACCACTCGTGAGCATCTCCTGCTAACGAGATCATGAACATATTCAATAATAAATTATCATGATGTATTTCCCACTGATGCATGAGTTCATGAAACTCACGGATATGCTCCGCAGGGTTGCCATATTTACGCTCTCTAAATATGGGAAAAAAATCACTGCATTCATCCATGGTATGAACAACATTAGGAAAACTAGGAACATAGGAGAAATTAAAAGGAGCAAGCCTCCGAGCCAAGATTCTTTCCATTTCAAAATAGTGGAATCACCACTGGATCCTTTAATCATGGAGTCTCCAGGTGAATGATATGCAGTCTGAATGTGTCTGTTCTTTGTTCACCATCAAAGACCAGATCTGATCGTTATCAATCTCCCAGGGAACTTTCAAGCTAAGAAAGAAGCTGCTAAAATCCTTCTCGAGAAAAATTCTCTGGGTCATCTTTGGGTGTGCTAGAGGAAGCCACAACTGAAATAGTGGAGTCGACATAGTGGATTCGCCAGGTGCAAGCACAATCTTCAATGGATCTGATATCTTATGCACCTTCAAAATAAAAAACTCTTTGTCATTCTATCCCAGGGAAATGTCTTCAATTCCTTCCCCGACAACAACGCTATAAATGTTAGCACTAGAAGTCACCCTCAGATTGCATAGAAGGTAATACCAGTACCCATCAGTTTATACAGTAAATGTGAATGATTTTTAAGAGGCCAAATGGAGAATACTCGATGAAAATAACGTTCCAACTCAGAAATATGGACTGGTATGCACAAGCAATTGAGGTCTTGGATCAACTTCAGTTAGTAAGTTGGATTAAAGGTGAGTAGGAGGAATACTTTGGTGAGAAAAGTGTAGAGGTCTGTCATGGACATTAGGTCTTCAAGCAACCTAAGGAGGAAAAACTCAAACACAATATCCTCTTGAATTCAAATTTCAAGGAAAATGAAAGAAATCATAACAACACTATAATCAAACATTCATCATAATACAGTTACAACAATCCATGTCAATCAGTCATTCATGAGCTCTCTCAATATCAGAGGAAATAAAATGGAGTAAGAAAGTTGACTTAGATTAATCAAGAAATCTCAAATCAAGTACATAACCAAAGAACCTATGTTCTTCATCAAAATATTACAATAGCAAGGAGCCTAGCTCAACCATTCGACCTTAACAAAATATCAAAACTACCTATATATACTAAAAATGTTGCAACCACGAGGAATGTGATCGGACCCCTGCATTCAAAGTTTCCAGTCGACGCCTACTTTGTCAACTTGTACAAGCCTTCTTATGTCAAATGTAGGCCTGACTTAGTTATGTGCTTTGCAGGAAAATCCGTCCCTTAGGAAATTTTGGATTGACAATTAGCCCCCACGACCCTTCTCTCCATGCATTCCATTTATGGGGTGATACAAGGTCTCAACCACCGCCCCCATTTTCAATAATCACCTTCATCAGGATCAGGACTAGGCCTGGCAACCATGAATGTTCTAGGTGGTGCCCATGACTTCTTCGAGTCAATCCCGATGCCTCGAGGCCAAGAAGATATTATTTTGTGACCAAATATGGGTTCTTTCGGCCTTTGGCATAGATCCTATTCATCGCTCCATATTCAATGTGACCTAGGGCCATGACCCTACACAATTGTGCGATTGTGGGCGCTACCAATGGTGGTCTGAAGGAAAACTGCTTTTGTCCCCTGAATTCACCATGAACTGCCACACATCCCTTTCTAAAAATCATGGCTCTAATTGCAGCCTGCCCCTGAGATTTTAAAATGTTCACACCTTTTGACCCTAGAATTTGGCGTGACCATTGATCTTGCGATCTAAGATTAGGCCCTCTAATCAATGGCTCAGCTCTAACACTTTTTATATTGACAGATCAGATCTTCCCCTTCAAAACAATGATCGAGATTTGCTTCATGGATCGACTTTCATGAATTTCAATTCTCAAACTCCATTTCCCTCCAAGTAAAGCCTCCGGAGATGAGAATCTGTTGACACGTGGCTCCTTGAGATCGATGACTGAGACGCTTTTCGGGTCTTTGGACTTCGGAAAAATAAAATCTCAAACTTGGGCTCCCAAAGGCCTTTAACTGGAGCTGGCGATATACTGACACATGTCCTCATGAATCAAATGACCGAGGATTACTTTGGGCCTTTATTCGGAGCTCGTTGATTTCAGCCACATGTCCCTGTTGATGGGTGGTCCAGATGATGTCAGTCTATTGATGTGTCATGATAAGGAGGGTGACATGGCCATGACATAATGACCTGGAAAAAGTTCCACACGTCATGCCTGATGAGAGTGCAACACATGCTTTGACACTTCGAGACTTCGATGCTTCAGGAATTCGGGCCTTCGAGACTTTGATGCTTTTCTCATTTTAAAACTCCTGAAGTAAAACTCCTGCAGTGATAGATCTGATGACATGTGGCATTCTTGGATTTGGATGGCCGAGATTCACTTCAGGTCCCCAGGCTCCGGGAAAACCAAAACTCAAATCTCACTCACTTTTCCATGCGCTTTTACCTAGAGTTGTGGATCTGACAATACATGGCTCTTGCTGATCAACGAATCATATTCACTTTTGGGTTTCGGGACTTCGGATTTTTGATGAACAATTTTAACAACATTTCGAACTCCCGATTGTCGTGATAATATTCCACCGTTGATCTCTCCCAATAAGATCCCAAAATGGACTGTTAGGAAAGTTTCTCTTTGTGTTCATGGCTATAGCCTTCATGATCGAGGATTCAGATGACTGGCTATGGGTTGGGAAAAAAGGGAGACCGAGGGAAAATTATAGACTTAGTAGAAACCACAAACCCATAGGACTCTGACAAGTTCATGTGATAAAAGTACAGATCATGGTATTGGTTGATGTACATGGTTGATGTGCATGGTTTGGCACATGGTATGGTACATGTGTTGATGTGCATGGTTGATTCATGGTACAGGTTTGTTAGAAAAAACAGGACCGCAGAGCAATAAAATAAAACAAATGCAGAAACAAAAACACAGAAGACACATAATACAAGAGAGACACAGATTTATGTGGTTCACCCAGTGTGGTCTACGTCCACCAGAGAAATTGCCAGGTCCTTCCTTTATTATTATCCAGCAAATGAAGGGATACAACTTACAGCAAAACCCACTGTAACTTCCTCTTCTTTCTCTCACAGTCTCCTCTCTCAGAATACAATATTCACCCTCATACATAGCCGCAATATATTTCCCTCATAAAAGAGGGTTGCCTTCTAGGGAAAAAACCCTAACATAATATCTATCGTTAGATCTGCGACCTTATAATGAACGGTCTAGATTTACAATGAAATTACAATATACTTTTATAAGTCAATTTTTTCTTCGGGGGCTTCGCCCCTGAACCCCTGTTGGGGGCCCGCTTGCCCCCAGACTCCCCAGCTGAGGGGATGGACCCCCCGAACCTCGCAGAGGGGGTACCCCCCCTCTGCACTCCCCCACATGGAAGAGTGTACATACTTATGGGGTGTAAATACTTCATGGGGTATAAACACGGTTGAAAGCAAAGGACCTCTGCAGCAGGAAGATAATCAGGCTCCACAACCAACAATATCCCACTTGGAGATTGATCTCAACAACTCCACTGTTGCTGTATATGCTGGACTTTGAAGATTCTTGGACTTGGGAAATTTCTCATCTTCATATTCAATCTTGAAGACCAACTGAAACTGAGCAAGAACTCAGTTTCTCCCTGGTTACTCCCTTTGTTAACATGTCTGCAGGATTCTGGCTAGTGTGTAT
>JZKD02S1934301.1:194240-216571 GCA_000966675.3 Picea glauca
ATCAATTACTGATTCCAAGTCTTGATAAGGAAAACATGATTGCACAAGTTCCTGCTCAGAAGCAATTGAACACCGAGGATAAGACACCACATAATTAACTTGTGGTGGGGTAGAGTCTACACGAATGCTAGGAACATATAAAGGGGCAGTCTGAAATAATGCTGAATTAGGATGGTGGTTATCAGATTCTAGCTGGTCGATAGTGACAATGCTTCCATTGTGAGGGAAATGCATCACCTGGAAGAGCGTAGACAACACAACATTCATATCATATACATAATCTCACCCGAGAAACATATTGAAATCTAACGGGCCTTGCACCACTATAACATCAACACGGACAATATTCCCACCTAACGAGATAGGAAACTGAGGAAGAACCCCCAAATATTCACTAGGAAGTCTGTCAAAAGCCAACAGTTCATGCGAAGAAGACACAAGCTCAAGAGATCCCAAGACTTTCCAAACTGAGGAGGATAAAATACTTGTAGAGGTTCCTTCATCCACAATACATCGATAATTTTTTGTTGAATTAACTTCAACCCTTATTTGAAAAGGTGTGGCAGAAGGAAGATGAGGCTCAACAAGGTCATTCCAATCAATGGAATCCATCCTAGGGCTTGGAGGGGGTGTGCTCGGAACGAGCAGAATGCCCCCTTGTTCTAAAAGTACTGAACTAGAAATGCTAAAAACATAGTCGGTAGACACTTCACTCCCCAAAAGAAGAGTGGGATCATCCGATGACTACATTGGAATGACGACTTTTGCAACCAATGGTTGAATAGGCTGTGAGACTACATGATCTAAAGGTACCTCACCCCCCAGAAGAGGAGTGGGATCAACCGATGACTACATCGACATGACCACTTTTGCAACCAATGGCTGAATAGGCTACGAGACTACATGGTCTAAAGGTACCTCACCCCCCAGAAGAGGAGTGGGATCAGCTGATGACTGCATTGGCACGACCACTTTCTCGACCAATGGTTGAATTGACTGTGAGGAAACCTCAAAAGACTTAGAATCAAAAGAGCTTGCAGACAGGGACCATAATATTTGTACCTCTGGAATGCCAGGGCATAAATGAGTAAGGTGATCTCCCTTGCAAAGCTTACAAGGGAACTTATGCTTATGTCCTATCCATCTAGGTTTCTCAACAAAATCAATGCCCCCAGCATGACTAGTAGTGGTTGGTTGCACATCTCGAACATGACTTGCATAGGTTAGTGATGGGTCGATAACATGACTTGCAGAGGCTACAGACCTATTACCAGTATGACTAGCAGTGACTGGACTTTTTCCCCCAGCATGACTTGCGAAGGGTGAGTGTGTGCCCCCAGCATAACTTGCAGAGGCTGGGTGCTAGTCTTCAACATGACTTGCAGAGGTTGTCGACCTATCTCCAACATGACTCGCAAAGGTTGGTGATTTCTTCTTCCTATTCTTCCCCTTTCTATTTTGTTTAGACTTTCGATTACTAGTAACTGTACTTTCACCAGAGGCAGGAGAAGGAGGAGGAGAAGACTTTGCTGACAAAGAAACATCAACATGGTTCCCATGACATAAATTTCTTAACTGATAAGTGTCAAGAGCATTTGGGACATTTGTAATGGTACCCAACCAAACCGGTAATCCCACATTCAACCTAGGAATGTACAAAGTGGCCATCAAAGGGACACCAATGTTTCTGAAGAAGGGAAAAGAACAAGAATCCCCTTGTGAAGGGGATCCTTGGTTGGTATCACTGGGAACTTTAGCCATGAAGATCTTATGCACAGGTTCTCCCCTTGTGGGATCGTTCAAATGTGTAAAAGTCTCACACACTGACTTTGAAGAACCAATGGTATCAAAACAATGCCTATAAAGAGGTGGCTACACGTTTCTAAGCGGAAGACCAAAAAGTCCTCACGACCGGCGGAGTGGGAAGTCTACCACACTAGGTCAGAGACCTAAATCCACGACTGACTAACTCACTATGGAAAACTAGGGAGCACAGAGAACACACTAAAAGTTCCTAAAGGAAAATCAAGCAAATGACTAACTAGTTGAAAGAACAGTTACACCAACCAACACTAGAGCAACTTACCAATGCAAGTGCAACTCGAAAACAGAAGCACCCTCTAGTTATACTTTGCAAAGCGTGGCCTGATTTCTATACTAGGTACCACGGTATACCCTGCAATAACCTGTGTATGTCCCTAAAAAAGATAGGCAACTAGGTTGCCAGTGCGTGAAGAGTCACTAGGCGGGTACAGTCGAAAGTCGGGTAGACCACAATGAGCAGGGTATCGAGCCTGAAACTTGTCAAGGGTATCGAAGGAAAGTGGTCTGGAAGACAAATGAGGACCTCGAATGGATTTGAGACCCATGAAGCTCCATGGAAAATGCAATCGACGGAATCCCAAGACAAGGCCTCTATATGTGTTATCCACTACGATTGGTCCGGCTTTGGAGGGGTTATCTCCGCTACCTTTCTGCACATGACCTTGTGTTTGTCCCCTGTGTTAGAGGGGGGTCCCGAATAACTTTCCGATACTGGAATTCTACACTCCTTAGCACAAACTCGTATCTTTTTTTTATAGCCTTGAAAAGTTTCCTCTCCAACCTAAATCAAGGCTCTAGCCTAATCTAGTTGATGGACCCTACAAACATAAAGTCTAGTACTTTTTAATTTGCATTCTTTTTACTGGCTTGATTGACTCAAAAGGGTATAGTAGTGCAACTGATGGTGTTAAGACTCTTGCGAAAAATGATGAAACTTATATGAACACTAGCAAAGAATGATTATGTTTGTTTTTTGAAATGATTTTAAAATTAGAAGAAAACACAATGCTATGCTAACTTCTTTTTCTTTTTCAAATAACAATGCAAAGAAAATGCCAGGAAAGAAAGAGATCTAACACACTAAGTTTTTTTTTTATATTTTCTTCCAATCAAAGAAGAAATAACAAAATATTCTAAAAGAAACGATGAATGCACGATTCAAAATGCAACTCATTTTTCTTAAAATTTCAAGCTAAAAATAAGTTAAAAAAGCTAGGAAACACAAGAAATATTCTAAATGAAAAAGAAAGCTATGTTGTAATTAGACCTAAGTTATTAACTGCTTATGACAAAGACCCAAAAACTTGAGAGGTATAATTCTTGACAAAGGAAAGGATGACTGCCTCACCTTAAACAAAAATCTTCTCCACAGGCACGTTGTTAACAGTTCAACAGCAAGTGTGTGCACGCAAGTTGTGTATAGTCAGGGCACATGTACACGCATGTAGACCTTATACAGGCCACGTGTACTTCTGAAACTCTAAAAAATGAAAGGAAAAGAAATCAAGCCCAAACAAAGACTACTGGTACTGAGAACTAGAATCTCTTGAAGACTCAAAAACTTACTTTAACAGAAAAAAGAAAACAATTGAAGGAAAATTTCATAGAACAAAACCAATCTGAGGTGAAACCTAAGCTACAAAAATGCAAAAAAAAGAGACTAGAATGAGTTCCAGAAAACCCCTGAGAAATAATACTTTTGACAGGGGAGAGGATGACTGCCTCCCTAAAAGAAATTTTCTGAAATCATACACATGACTGACACCTCCTCAGCTGGCGTGTACACACGGGTTGTGTGAGGGTAGGGCATGGGTACATGTGTCCAGACCTTATACAGGCTGCGTGTACCTCTATGGGTCTCGAAAAAAGATGCAGTCAAGCAAATAAACAGAGATAACTAGTATGGAAGACCAGAATCTCTGTTAGCTCAGACTTTTGTAGAAACTCTAAAAACAGGAAATGAAACCAGTTCTTAAAAATACCCAAAAATATTCCCAGGGACCCTAGAGATCTCCCTAGTATGGTTGCCAATTCTATTGTGGTGGGAAATCCCCCTATGGACTAGAATTTAGGGTTATATTATGCATGCAGATAAGACCGAAAGAATCCTACTTTCTACCGTCGTCCCAGACCTAATCCCCATTTATTTTAAGCAAATACATGGTTAAACGAACATACCTTGTTCCAGACGTTTGATGTCGATCCTTCTTCACGCTTGATCGCTTGTTAGTAGCTATCCTCCCAAGACTGACCTGCGTACAAAACAAGAAACAAACTCTACATGCATTTGTTCTACAGATTAATGGGTTAGAGATTCAAACATATATTCACTAAACTATGAAGAACTCATATAATGGGATGGGAAAAGCATTTCTTTATTATTAACTTTAATGAATCAACTTACAATGTCGAGACCAACCATCGCTCTGTGAACCTAATCCTGGGCTCCTCTTCAAATGTCCTCCAACTTCTTTTCTCTGTATCTCTCTTTGCACAGGGATGGCTAAAGGGTTGGGACAATGGAAATGTGCAATTGGGTAGAGTTTCTTTACTATTATTCTCCTCTTCCAAATGGGACCCCTAACCCTTCTTTTATAGGCTAGAATAAGCTAGGTATTTAGATGAACCCTCAACCATGCATGGTCGGGAGTTTCAGTTAAATCACCCAAAGTTGTGTGTTCCGTCGACAACTTTCCTTTTTTCGTGCTTTTGTAGGTACACATGGGTTGTTTTAGGTCAGCTAGCGTGTACACATGTGCAATAATGGAGTAGGACACATGGGCCCTTATAAAAGAGATTTTTTAAAGAGTTGTTCAGTAGTGTTTTGGCAAAGAAGGAATCTGAGATGGCCTGATGCTAGGTAAGCATGTCTGGTGCAAATTAGGGTTATAACACCAACTATTGGCCCACTTCTTTTCAGTCACTTGAAATGCAGGCATGACGTTGTTTCATTGTTGGCCCAGTCATACACCACCATGTGGCACTTCTAGAGGAAGCCACGTGTCTGTACGGATTCCATGTCATCTATATGGACTACCATGTCACTATATAGACTAACACGTCATCCTGCCATGTCACTATATGGACTACCACGTCACCCTGCCATGTCACTATATAGACTTCCACATCACCCTGCCATGTCATTGTATGGACTGCCACATGGCATGATCTGATTGGTCCACAGATCAACCCAAAAATTCCAAAATTGGGTCACACGTGACAGCCTCTGGTGCTTCCACATCACCATGCTGACATCAACATGACATGTGTCACCTTCCTTCTCCTTCCACATGTGTTGTACAAATGCTGACATCACTGTACAAATGATGGTGTCAGCAGTACAGATGCTGACTCAACCCCTGTTGACTGGGCTAGGTTGACCAAACTTTGACTGTGGATATATTTCAATCCATGACTTTTCTTGACGATCCATTTGCATCGTTAGAAATCTTTCGATGCACTATTCACAATTATGCCATTTTCACTGAGTTTTTGGAACTTCAAATTTTTTTCCTTTCTCTGTCTGCTAAAGCCATTTTGAGGCTCTTGGGACACTTCTAAAACTTTCGTGATGTTTCCTATATTCATAATGATCATGCCTCCCAATTGAAAGGAATTTTGGTCCCAAAAAGTATTTACATTATAATTTTCATGTCCATCATACTTATAATAAGAAACCCATACCCAAACTACCTCACAAGGCCTAACAATATCAACATGTTCCAGAAAAGAAGTGATATCAACAATGATCACTTTTACATAATACCCTTCTAGGGTGTCTGAATCACAACATGTTATTTACAAATATGGCCACTCTCAAATAAATCAAGTATTTTTTCCATTTGTTCAGTCATTATGCCGAACATGTCCTCCTTATCGAGTTGTCCTTTCTCTGGTAGTTGGTTTCCTCCTGGTGGCAGATTTCCCTGCAACACTGCCTGACTGGATGTCTCCCTCAAAGGTGTTTGTCTAGTCTTCTTATTCCTCTTTGGGTGTAGATCTGGATGTAAGGACCAATAAGTGGCCTCATGATTCCCATCTATGCTACAATGGCTGTAGTAGCCTTTCTCCTTCAGAGGTGCATTTCCCCTGCTCTTTTCTATTTTTGAAAATAAATATGCTATCCCCCTCCTTCTACTGGTTACCATAACCTTCATAAAAAAGGATTTTCTCTTCCAAAACTAGGATACTACATGGTTATTCAATCAACAAAAAGTGCATTGTCTTTGATGCCACAAGCTCTGCTTTATATGATTAACATGCTTATAGTCAAATGGAATTTTCGAGTTTCAATGTTTCTTATACCTTGGTGATTTTCCTTTGGAGTCATACTGGAAAGAAGAGTTGGTCTCAACTCTGTTATTGTGATGCTCATCTCTCCCTGGAGATGTCTCGAATCCTCTATCATGAGAAGTTGTGCTCTCAGCCTGCACTGAATCAATTTCATCTCCTAATGAACTGTTGACATCTGGAGTCTCAGTGACTATCCTGGGGTCTTCTTACCGAATGGTTTTGGTTATTTCTCCAAAATCCTTTGGGACATAGCCTATCCTGGCATATCAAGGCCAAACCATTGCCTCAATGGGATCCACAATATCTTGGCCATTGGTTCCAAGGCCTCCTCCTTCGTATCCCATTTTTCTCATCAACTTTAAGATGATGCAAGAAGCATGTTGTTCAAGGATTTCAAAAGAGTCATCAACATTAATCAAGAAAGGAACTACACATGGTTTATTTACCTCCATCTCAAACTGCGACTCTTGGTCTACTTTTTGAGATGTGTCAAGTTGTTCCTGGTGAGAAGGATCAGTGAAAGATTATTCTAGGAATCCTCCTTGGTTTCTAGATGCCTGTAGGTCATCTTTATTTGTTTGAAAAAGTGTTCATGAATTTGCATTGTCATGCTTTCTCCCATAACTGGTGAAGTTACCATGGTCACAAGATGGTCTTATCACCATCACATTCATAGAGCCTTCCCTTGTCTGCATATTCATGGCTTGTAACCTTTGGTTCTCTTCTTCTACAATATACACCAATGTCTTCAATCCAACATTCTCTTGTTGAAGCATTTGGTTGAGCTCTTGAAGATCATTGAACCACAATTGTTTTGGTGACCTTTCCATTCTCATCTTCAACACCTACAATTGGTATAAATCCTGCTATGATACCACATGATTTGAACCCGAGGTCGATTAGTTTCCAATAATTGATTGATTCTGTCACTCCTTCAAAGCGTCAGATATAGATCATTTTACTTGAGCAATTTGAAATTAAAGGTAAAGTTGAAGTCTTATAGGCTTGAATCTAAAGTGAATAAAACCTATTTAGTTTTCCTTATGTGTTATATGTCATGTTTTCATTTAATATCCTATGTGCGGAAATTCATGGAAAAACAACATAAGAACACAATACACATAATGGATATGACACTTCCCTTGATAACATAGTTCACTTGATGTGGTCTACATCTCTAGGTCATGCTCCAAATCTTGACTACTTTATTCTCCTTGTTGTAATGATGTCTCTCCTTTACAAGTTGTAAGGCCAAAGTCCCTTTTCGGTGACGACAACAAGAGATCGAAATGTGATCAGGAATGCATACAAGCTTCACAAGTTCTCATGCTCATGAGGCATCCATGATGTTGACATGGACATCATTCCCACATACCCATTACATAAAAAGAGGAATATTACAAGATGACCCCCATCATCATGGAGCCATAGAGTGCCTTATATTTCTACTCAGATCCATGCATATATGCATCCCATCCAAAGATCCTGAAACTACGAGATTTAGAATAGATTCATTGGCCACTTATCATGCATGTGCCACAATTTCTCTATCACATGTAATTGATTGGTTTTATGTGGAAGAAGAGAAGAAAAGAAAATATAGATGCAATAAGTTGATCTTGTTGCCTTGTTGCAGCCTCTCCATGCTCCTTCGGACCTGTAAAAAGCATGTTATGTTGCAATAATTAATGATGAAACAACATAATGAAAAATCATGCTTACGTTGTCTTCTCCAAAACTTAGCTTGTTGTTCTGAAGATATGCTGCAAAAATAGACCTCTTGATTGGATTCACATCGCTGAATTACCTAAAACCGACTATCAAATTGTCTCCATTGGACACAGGCACCTTTTGGCCTCCTCTAGACCTTTGTCATGGTTTACGTGCAACCTTGTGTAAATAATGTACTAACATATGCATTGGAAATCATGCCCGGTATGGACCTAGGCGGACTAACATGCTCCTCCCCCATGAATTGGACAAAAGTGGTTTTTAAATAACATCCTTAGCATATGTTCAACTGGGTCACTGGCCGAGTTGGTTGGCGCGAATGTGTGAAGGCATAAAGGTAGGGGGAGGTCTCGAGGTCGAGCCCACGAGCCTCCCCATTTTGATTGACTGTTATAACTGTTGTATTTGTTTAGTGGTGGTTCTAACTTTGGTGGAACCTCCAGATATAGAGGGACCTCCGCCATATTTGACGAGGTCCACTATATATATATATATATATTTTAAATTCGGTCACATGCCCTCGTTGGGCATTTTGGGGGTGCCATGTGGCACCCTCTAATTGGTCCATGTGGCACCCATCTATTGGTCCACTGTTGTCCAGTCACTTGCTTCGCATGCATGATGTTATTTTACTATTGGCCCAGTCATACACCGCCATGTGGTGCTTCTGGAGGAAGCAACATGTCTGTATGAATTCCACATCATCTATACAGACTGCCACCTTGGCTACCACGTCATTGTATGGACTTCTAAATCACTGTACGAACTACCACATCACCTTGCCATGTCACTGTATGAACTGCTACATCAACCTACCACATCATTGTACAGACTATATAGACTGCCACATGGCACGATTTGATTGGTCCACTGATAAACCTGAAAATGCCAAAATTGGGTGACACGTGGCAGCCTCTGGTGCTTCCATGTCACCATGTTCAAGTCATGATGATGTCAACATGACACATGTCACCTTACTACTAATTCTAATTGGGTTGTATGGATGATGACATCATCCATACGGATGATGACGTCAGTAGTATGGATGTTGACTCATCCCCTGCTAACTTGGTTAGGTTGACCAAACTTTGACTGTGAATATATTTCAATATGTAACTCTGTTTGACGATTCATTTGCACCACTAGAAATATTGCAACGCGCTCTTCACGATCATGCTACATTCATTGAGTTTTTGGAACTTCAATTTTTTTCCCATTCTCTATCTGTTGAGGTCATTTTGAGCCTCTTGGGACACTTCTGAAGCTTCCTTGATGTTTCCTAGATCCATCTGGATCATGCCTCAAAAATGAAAGGAATTTTGGTCCCCAAAAGTATTTACATTATAAGTTTCATGTCCATTGGACTTACAATAAGAAACCCATACCCAAACTACCTCATAAGGCCTAACAATATCAATATGTGCCAGAAAATAAGTGATATCAACAATTATCACTTTTACATAATACCCTTCTAGGGGGTATGAATCACAACATGTGATTTACAAATATGGACACTCTCGAATAACTCAAGGATTTTCCCCATTCGTTCAGTCATTATGTCGAACATGTCCTCTTTACCGAGTTGTTCTTTCTTTGGTAGTTTGTTTCCTCCTGGTGGCGGATTTCCCTGCAACACTTACTGAATGGTTGTCTCCCTCAAAGGTGTATGTTTGTTATTCTTATTCCTCTTTGGGTGTATATCTGGATATAAGGCCCAACAAGTGGCCTCATGATTTCCATCTCTACTACAATGGTTGTAGTAGCCTTTCTCCTTCAGAGGTGCATTTTCCCTTCTCTTTTCCATGTGTGGAAATAAATCTTCTATCCTTGTCCTTATCCTGGTTTACATAACCTTCCTGCACAAGTATTTTCTCTTCAAACACTGGGATACTTCATGGCTATTCAATCCACAAAAATTGCATGGTCTTTGATGCCACAAGCTCTATTTTATATGATTAACATGCTTATAATCAAATGGAATTTTAGAGTTTCTATATTTCTTATACCTCAGTGAGTTTCCTCTAGAGTCAGAATGGCAAGAAGAGCTGGTATCAACTCTTTCATTGTGATTCTCATCTCTCCCTAGAGATGTCTTGAATCCTTGATCATGAGAAGTTGTGCTCTCAGCCTGTACTGAATCAATTTCATCTCTTGATGAACTATTTACCTCAAGAGTCTTAGTGACTTACCTGGGGTCTTCATCCAGAATGGTTTTGGAGCTTTCTCCAACATCCTTTGGGACATAGCCTATCCTGACATATCAAGGAAAAACCATTGCCTCAATGGGATCTACAATACCTTAGCCATTGGTTCCAAGGCCTCCTCCTTCGTATCCCATTTTTCTCATCAACTTTAAGGCGATGAAAGAATCATGTTGTTCAAGGATTTCAAAAGAGTCATCAACATTAATCAAGAAAGGAACTACACATGGTTTATTTACCTCCATCTCAAACTGGGACTCTTGGTCTTCTTCTTGTGATGTGTCCAGTTTTTCTTGGTGAGAAGGATTAGTGGAAGATGCTTCTAGGAATCCTCCTTGGTTTCTGGATGCATGTAGGTCATCTTCATTTGTTTAAAAAAGTGTGCATGCATTTGCACTGTCATACTCTCTCCCATAACTGGTGAAGTTTCCATGTTCACAAGATGTTCTTATCACCCTCCCATTAATAGACCCTTCCCCTGTCTGCATCTTCATGGCTTGCAACTGCTCTTGCAACCTTTGGTTCTCTTCTTCTGCAACATGCAACAATGTCTTCAATCCAACATTCTCTGCTTGAAGCATTTGGTTGAGCTCTTGAAGCTCATCGAACCACAAATTTTTTGGTGACCTTACCATCCTCAACTTCAACACCTACAATCAGTATCAATCCTACTCTGATACCACATGATCTAAACCCGGGGTTGATTAGTTTCCAATAATTGATTGATTCTGTCAATCCTCCAAAGGATAAGCTATAGATCATTTTACTTGAGCGATTTGCAATTAAAGGTAAATTTGAAGTCTTATAGGCTTGAATCCAAAGTGAATAAAACCTCTTTAGGTTTCTTTATGTGTTATATGTCATGTTTTCATTTAATATCCTATGTGTAGAAATTCATGGAAAAGTAACATAAGAACATAATACTCATAATGGATATGACACTTCCCTTGATAACGAGGTTCACCCAATGTGGGCTATTTCTCCTGGTCATGATCCAAATATTGACCGCTTTATTCTCCTCACTGTAATGATGTCTCTCCTTTACAAGTTGTAAGGCCAAAGTCCCTTTTTGGTGACGGAAACAAGAGATCAAAATGTGATTAGGAATTCATACAAGCTTCACAAGTTCTCATAATCACGAGGAATCCATGATGCTTACATGGACATCATTCCCACATAACCATTACATAAAAAGAGGAAGAATAAAATATGACTCCCATCATCATGGAGCCATAAAGTGGCTTATATATGTTGCTCATATCGAAACATATATGTAGCCCATCCAAAGATCCCGAAACTATGAGATTTAGAACTGCTTCATTGGCCACTTATCATGCAAGTGCCACAATTTCTCTGTCACATGTAATTGATTGGTTTTATGTGAAAGAAGAGAAGAAAAGAAAATATGGAAGGGATAAGTTGATCTTGTTTCCTTGCTGCAACCTCTCCATGCTCCTTCAGACATGTAACAAGCATGTTATGCTGCAATAATTAATGATGAAAAAACATAATGAAAAAGCATGCTTACATTGGCTTCTCCATAACTTAGCTTGTTGTTCTGAAGCTCTGATGAAAAAATAGACCTCGCCATTGGATTCACATAATCTAATTACTTGAAAACAACTGTCAAATTGTCTTCATCGGACACAGACACCTTTTGGCCTCCTCTAGACCTCTTTCTCGATTTGCATGCAACCCTGTGTAATTAATGCACTAACATCTTCATTGGAAATCATGCCTAGTATGGACCTGGGAGGACTGGTGCACTTCTCCCCCTTTCATTGGAGAAAAGTGGTTTTTAAATAACATCCTGGGTGGATGTTCCAACCAGGTCATTGGCCGAGTTAGTTGGCATGCCTGTATGAAGGCATAAAGGTAGGGAGAGGTCCCAGGGTCGAGACCACGGGCCTCCCCATTTTGGTTGACTTTTATAACCGTTGGATTTTTTTGGAGGTGGTTCTAACTTTGGCGGAACCGCCGGATATAATGATACCTCTGCCAGATTTGGTGGGGTACGCTATATATATATAATTTTGAAAATTTGGTCACATGCCCTCATTGGGCATTTCAGGGCCACATGACAACCTCTGATTGGGCCAGATGGTGCCCAGCTATTGTCCCACTGTTTTCGAGTCACCTACCACGTAGGCATGACATCATTGCATTGTTGTCCCAGTCATACACTGCCACATGGTGCTTCTAGAGGAAGCCATGTGTCTGTACGGATTCCACGTCATCTGTACGGACTGCCACCTCGGTTTCCATGTTACCTTGCGACATCATTGTACGTACTACCATGTCACTATATGAACTTCCATGTCACCCTGCCATGCCATTATACAGACTCTATGGACTACCATGTGGCACGATACAATTGGTCCATGAATCAACCATAAACTTCCAAAACTGGGTGACATGTGGCAGCCTCTGGTGCTGCCACATCACGATGATGATGTCATGCTGAAATCAGCATGACACATGTCACCTTCCTTATCCTTCCATGTGTGTTGTATGGATGCAGACGTCATTTGTACGGATGATGACATCAGTAGTATGGATGTTGACTCATCCCTTGTTGACTGGGCTAGGTTGACCAAACTTTGACCGTGAATATCTTTAAATCTTTAACTCCATTTGACGATTCGTTTGTGCTGTCAGAAATCTTGCGATGCGATATTTGTGATCATGCTATTTTTCACTAATATTTGGGAACTTCTATTTTTTTCCCTTTCTCTGTCTACTGAGGCCATTTTGAGTCTCTCGGGACACTTCTAAAACTTCCATGATGTTTCCTATATCCATATGTATCATCCATATACCCCATAGGATGTGCAAGTGAAGGGGAATCAAGTTTTTTTGGGTTCCTCTATTTTTAAACCATTCATTCCAAGCCTATTCCAACAACTCTCTTTCCTATTATCCACTAAAATACAAGGTATTTACAACACCATGTACTTGAAAAGTGAAATTATTGTGGAGAAACACGTGATTGGTTGTCTTACCCATATGAGCACATCCTCCCTATCAGTCAATAGAATCATTGCAGAGATTAAAATTGACATGTATTGGTTCTATATGGATGTTTGTGTCTCTATTAAGTCAAACTCCCCAACTTCTTTCCAACCATAGTGCCATCACAATCCTTTGTTGGAGAAATTTAATCATATGATCCAAAAATATGTTTGTAGCTTGGATTCCAACCATGTACCACATCTCTTCTAATGTATATATCCTTTCTATCACTAGGCTACTAGGTCAAGTATGCACCAATAATGTCAAAGCTTCAAACCAAATCTTGCTAGAAGTGGGATCCAAATGTTTGATTTTATGGATGAAATCAAATCCACTCCATTAATGAATTTGTTTCAATGTATGTTTTGCATAGGAAATTCTACTAAAAAACACTTTGTGTGATTAGACCCCATAATCCTTTTGTTTCCAATGATTTTGAGAAATTTGTAAGGTTTTTGAGAACCCATCGTCCATCATATTGTTCCTAGATATTATTTCCAACCTAATTAATGCCATACTTGTGGTCTCCTTGTTACTAGACTAGAGGAAGTTCAAGCTCGATTTCTATATCTTTGTAATCATATCCTTGGGAAGAGTTGTTAGAGATAACTAGTGTACTAGTGTTGCCTCTAGTATACTCTTTATCAAGACCAACTTGCCAATAAGTGATATCCACTTGTTGCACCATAAACTAATAGGCCTTTGGAGTTTGTCTTAGAGCCATAAGTTGTGCCTAAATTGGTATTCATTTTCTTTAAGATAGAAACCAATATATCTAATACAATCTTAAAAGGGTTGTAGGGTGAAAGGTAGGAAACAAAGTATCATGTTATGAATAGATTTAGAAAAATGTTGGAATTCGATGGCTTATTTCCACAAGTTTATTTCCATGTCGATGTTTGGGGAGAAAACCTTTAAGGTTCTATCTGTACATTTGGCTTCCTGGATAGTTCCATTTCTAAATATGAGGTGTTATCCATAAAAATAATGTTTCTTTTATGTATAATCCATCAACAATTTTAATCCCTTTAGGCCTTCCAACCTCATAATCATGGTTTATATGCCAACTTATATATTTTTCGATGATGGAAAATAAAAGAAGGGCTACTACGGTAGCCTTGTCGAAGACCCTGGGATGAAGAGAAAAAGGGGGAGGCTAAGCCATTGATGAGGATCACATAGGTTATGTATTGGAGGGATTCCTCAACCCAAATTATGATTTCCAAGATAAAAACTACCTGTGTGAGAATGAGTTTTAAGTAAATCAAATTTTATTTTTTGAAATACTTGGAGTGGTGAATATTTGAGGAGAAAGGTGTTGGACATATTATCAGGGGGATATTTTTGAACATATTGTCATTGATGTCAAAATCCAATGTCATTATGATGTGATGATGAGTTTTTATGTACAACACGCATAGGAATATACCTAAAGCTTAGGAGGGGCATCATATTAGATTTCACGAGATCAGTGCAAATGCAAAAACACCATCATGATCGAATTACCAACAGATCAATGATCTCGATCTGTTAAAATCCAAGCACAATACCAAAAATCTCAGAAGGGAAAGAACATCACAGTGATGATGAGTTTTTATGATCAACATATAGAAGAATCTACCAAAAATCTTAAAAGGGAAAGTGCATTGCAGAAACGCGATCAGGATTGAAATCCCCACAAAAAAACTAAACGAGAATCAAGGGAGAATCCTATCCAAGGTGGTCAAAGTTTATTCGGGGAATCTCACTTTGGGAGAGTCGATAATTGGGAACGAACAACCCAAAGTTATGAAGGCCAAAATGAATTGATCAAAACCATTGAATCAAGGATTCATGAGACCCCTAAATATTCGAAATCCTGACATTTGTTGGATAATGTTAAGAATTTCATGACAAAGATGGATTGTTAGATGACATCAAGATGCTCGAGGTTTACTCGGTGAATCTCACTTCGAGAAATTTGGGAAATGGGAGTGTATAACCCACCGTGTCTAAGGTTGAAATGAACTGATCAAATTCATTTTATAAAGAATTCAGATGAACTTATGACCATTAGATCCAGGAGGAGGAAATGTGCCACATCAGGAGATCCACATCAACAGACCACGTCAGCAAGGACACATGTCACAATCATATGGTGAAAAGTGTCTTGGTCTAGTTGGAAATTTAGGTTACATAATTCATGAATCTTGATGATACATGGCAGCCATTCAACCAGTGCCAAGTCAGCAGTGACATCAACAAGTTACATCACTCTGATAGTTTGTCCTTCGGGAGAAACCAAAAATTACCCGAAGCACCGAAGGGCGAAGTCAATGGTAACCATTGATCTAAGATCCTCCAGATTCTCATATGACCATCAAATCAGGAGACATTCAACCCCAACATTGACCACTCTGGAGAAAATGAGCCAAGAACATATGAAATAACCCAAAGGTTGAAGCCCCGAAGTAACAACAATCATTGATATGAAGAAGAATATGGAAACCGTCAGATCAGGAGACAATTAACTCTGACGCTGACCAACTCTGCTGGAAATTGGAAGAGAAATTACCCAGACCTTCAAACTCCCAAAGTGAATGATAACCATACACCGAACGATAGATAAAGTCATGTTCGTCGATTTGTTTGAAACCTATGGAAAATCTAGGATCGTTCATCTATGAAAGAGAGAATATCGATCGTTCGATCTACTTTGACAAAAATATACTCTGGGAAGTTGAAAGATTACAGAGGCTGGAAGCCCGAAGTCCCTAAGTAAATAATGGTTGTTCATATCTATGTTTGATTAATTCAAAACCGTTTGATTAATGTGAAGGAAGGATAAGTAAGGATAAAAACTAGACCGTTGATTCAGTTTCGGAGAACATGCCAACCATCAGATCAACCCTTTTTAGAGGCAACCACTTTGAAGAGTTGAAACTTTAGAAGATTGGATGAGAGAAAAATCACCTGAATGTCTAAGTAACGGAGGACTAGGTTCCAGCCCCCAGTCATGGGTTACAAACATATAATACATGAGGCATTGGGTACATCACTTACTTAATAAGCTCATGGTTTTGCACATGTGGTCACATGTAAATGGTTTGAAGGAAGTGCCTCAACAAAATTTGATTTCTGCAATATTTGTAGAGACATGGAATCGATTTAAAAGAAATCGATCCATAACCTGTGATCTATTTATGAAAAGAACACTCACTAAATTAAAATCCTTCACAATAATGTTTGAATAATAAACATAGATTATTGTTAATTTAATGAAGAGGTTTGATGGTCCAAACAAAGGGACACAATCGTTCATAGCTCACACCAGTTGGAAGAGTATATAAACAATAAAGAATGGTGAGAAGAAGGTGTCTCTAAAGTCCATATTAGAAGATCAAAACAACAATAGAGTCCAAGAAGAATAACTGATGATTCTTATGAAGTGAGGGTGGAAGGGAGGAGAAAGGAAGGATTCATATCCTTTATTTAAGGGAGTTGATGCTTCCCGGGGTTAGTGCCCTAAATATAAGGGAGTTGGTGCTTCCTAGGGTTGGTGCCCTAAAAACAAGGGAGTTGGTGCTTCCTAGGGTTGGTGCCCTAAAGAAAAGGGAGTTGGTGATTTCTAGGGCTGGTGCCATGAATAAGTGGATTTGTGTCTCCTAGAGTTGGTTCTCTAAAAGGGATTGGTGTCCTTCACTATTCTTCATAAAAATCCTTTTAATTACTATTAATTATATTTATATAACTGATTTTACATACACGTCTATTGTTGATCTATTGTGGTAATTAACAAATTATAAAAGTAACTGATAATTGTTGAAAAAGGGTAAGAGTGATTCACCCCCCCCTCTTAGTATTCCAAAAGTTGGTATCAGAGCAGGTTCCTTCAACACTGTCTAAACAATTGGAAGGTAGATCTTGAATATGGATCAGAAAGAATGAATGTTTAACAACAAAGAACCATTGTTCAATGGAGGTGGCTATGCTCTATGGAAAATAAGAATGAAAAACTTCATGTTGGCTCTTGGTTTTGATATCTGGCAATATTTTGTAGATGGTTACACTTCACCAACTACTCCACCCAAAGATGTTGCAGGAAAGAAAATATGCAATGATAACTCAAGAGAAGATAATGCAATTCTAGGAGGGTTGACAAATTATATATGTGTGAAGGTTATGCATTGTAAGTTAGCCAAATAAATTTGGGACAAATTGGAGGTTGGGTATGAAGGATATAGAACATTAAGGGAATCCAAACTACAGACATATAGAATTCAATTTGAAAATATGAAAATGAAAGAAGAAGATAACATTGTTGAATACCTTCATAGGGTAGATGAAGTGGTTAATTCAATTAGAGCAACATGAAAATAACTTACATATAAACCCATTGTGAAAAATATACTAAGGTCATTACCTATGAGATATGATGCCAATATTTCAACAATTGAAGATAGGTCTGATCTTGACACACTCACAGTTGATCAACTTCGCGAAATTTTTATTGCATATGAAATGAGAGCAACGAATGATAAATCATCAAAAAGAGAAACAACCTTTACAACATCGAAAACAAAGATGAGGCAGGATAAAAATACCAATGATGAGTTATCAGATGTATTTGATGAGGAAACTGCCAACTTCATAAAGAAACTCAAGAAAGGGACAGGGAAATACAAAGGAAAGATTCCTCTAATATGTTTCAACTGTGGAAAAATTGGACACTTTGCTAATAAATGTCCCCATCCTAAGAAGCATGAAAGTGATGATTAAAGAACCTTCAAAAATTAGAATAAAAGAAACACTAATAATAAAAAGAAGTTCTTTACCCAAGAATACAATAGCTCATTAGAAGAAAATGAAGAAGACGAACCAGAGATTCTATTTATGGGAATAAAAACTTAAGATGATAAACATTCAGAAGATGAATATGAAGTGAACTTCGAAGAATAAATCCTTAGTGTAATTGAAGAACTAAGAAAAAATAAAAAACAAAACAAGGTACTAAGGGAAGAGCTTCAAGAGATTAAAGAAGCTACTAAATCAAGAGAGAGGGAAGTTTCCAAAACCTTCAAAGAGTCAGAACAAACCATCAGTGATATGAAGTCTCGGCTCTTCGAAGCTAATAAAATTGAATAATTCATTTCAAAACGACTCAATGATAAAAAACAAGTATGCGAGAAACTAGAAGCTAAGATTAAGTTGTTAGAAAGTGAAATTGAGAAAGCAAACAAGGGATCACAATTTGGAAATAGTTCAAAAATCCTAGATGAAATTCTCAGTAGTCAAAGGTCACCAAAAAACAATATTGGTTTGGGGTACACTCAAGAATCAACTTCTACATCACAAGGATCTATCAAGAAGCCAATCAGTTATGCATATGCTCTAAAATACTCATTAAGAACATAAGATAATAAGGAAAAGATGATAGCATTGAAAACGGTTACACATAAACATAAACAAATACTCCCTACTAGAGTAAAAGTTGATAAGAAAAATACAATCATCAGAAGGAATCCCCCTAAATATCTATTGATTGGATATTGTTATTCTTGAAATAATTTTGGACATAAGGCAGTACACTGCAAATATTATGGACAAAACAATCATAGAAATGTCCAAATATATAAGAACAGTAAGTAAAATACAAGGAATAGAAAATATAACTCATTTTATCCTTTGCAAGACTTCAATAGTGAATTCCTAAAATGCAAAAACTATGTTCATAAAACCAATTATTGTAGATTGCCAAAATATGATAAAAAGACAAATATTTCCCATAATAAAAAAGAATGGAAGAAAAAGTAAACAGAGTGCAATGTAGCCTTGTATGCAAGAAATCAAGGATGTCAGTGGTATATAGACAGTGGATGTTCCAAACACATGACTGGAGGTCAAAGTAAATTTCTCAAGTTAAATAAGAAAGGAAAAGGAAAAGTAACTTTTGGAGATAACATGTCAGCCAAGATACTGGGAAAAGGCACTGTTAGTTTAGGAAATAATAAAACCAAAGAAGGAGATGTACTTCTGGTAGAAAATATCAAACCAAATATCCTAAGTGTAAGTTAGACATGTGATCAGGGTCACATACTTACTTTTGATTCTAAAAAATGTGAGATTAGAAAAAAGGACATTGGAAAGCTAGTGGCAGTTGCACCAAGAACATCTAGCAATGTGTACATCCTTAATAGAGATGAAGAAGAAAAAAATTGTTTAAGCGAAGTAGATGAAATCTTGATATGGAATAGAATGTTGGGACATTTAATATTTGACAACTTGATCAAAGACAACAAGAAAAAGGAAGTTAGGGACCTGCCAAAAGTGATTAAGCCTTCAGATTCTATTTGTAAACATTGTCAAATAGGAAAGAAAACAAGAGTTAGGTTCTAAACAAAAGAGAATTCCACAACAAAACCATTAGAGCTTATTCACATGGATCTATGTGGACCAACCAGAATGAAAATTACTTATGGTGAACAATATTTTGTGCTGATTCTTGATGATTACACAAGATTGACCTAGGTATTCTTTCTAAAAGAAAAATCAGAAGCCTTTGAGAAATCTAAAATTTACAAAGCCCTTGTAGAAAATGAAACACATCTAAAAATTAAATGTTTGAGATCAGACAATGGAGGAGAATTGACCTCTAAAGAGTTCATTCAATTATGTGAAAATCATGTTATCAAAAGACATTTTTCATCTCCCAGGACTTCTCAACGAAATGTAGTGGTAGAAAGGAAAAACATAACAATTCAAGAAGTTGCAAGACCCATGCTAAATGAATCCAAGCTTCTAGAAAAATTCTGGAGAGATGCAATCTACACATAATTACACATACTTAATAAATCTCAGTTGAGACCCAACCATGACAAAACCCCTTATGAACTATGGTTTGGAAGGCCAACATCTGTAAAACACTTTAGAACTTTTTGAAGTAAATGTTACATAAAAAATGATGACGATAACCTAGAAAATTTTGATCCAATATCTGATGAAGGAATATTCTTAGGACATTCATCTAATAAAAAATCATACATATGTTATAGTCTTAGACTACTAAAGATAGTGGAAAGTTCCAATGTAAAGATAGATGATCTAAAAAAGAGCATATCCAAAGGCATTGATAAAAAATCTCAACAAGAAGATGATGATGTAAAATCTCAGCAGGAAGATGATGATGTAGAATCTCAACAAGAAGATGATAATGATAAAACATAGGAAAATGAACCACATACTAATGAAGAAGACAATGAAGAAACTCTCTTGCCAAGAGCTCCATCAAAAAGAGTTCAAAATAATCATCATGAAAGCCAGATTATTGGAGATAAAAATACAGGAGTAGAAACAAGAAGGAAACTCACTTTTGACTTATAACAAGCAATGTTATCCCTAATAGAACATAAGTCATTTAAATAATTTGTCAAAAGTAAATATTGTATAAATTCAATGAATGAAGAACTAGACCAAATAAAGAAAAATCAGACTTGGGAACTAGTTCCAAGACCCAAGGATAAGAATGTGATAGGACCCAAGTGGATCTTCAAAAACAAATTAAATGAAAATGGAGAAATTATAAAAAACAAAGCCATATTAGTGTGCAAAGGATATTACCAAGTGGTAGGTATTGATTTTGAAGAGACATTTGGTCCAATAGTAAGACTTGAGGCCATCAGAATGTTCCTAGCATTTGCAAGTTTCAGAAATTTCAAAATCTATCAGATAGATGTCAAGTCAGCATTGCTTAATGGAACAATAGAAGAACAAGTTTATGTTGAGCAACCAGAAGGATTCATGTTGTCAGAAAAATTAGGACTATGTGTGTAAGCTGAAAAATCCCCTGTATGGTCTTAAACAAGCCCCCGACGCATGGTTCTCTAGGCTTGATCAGTCCCTACAAAAACAAGGATATAAGAGAGGGAATACTGGCAAAAACCTATACATCAAAATTGAGGATCAAAATATGATTGTTGTGGTGGTATATGTAGATGACATCATATTTGGGATTAATCTCACTACACTAAGAAGAACATTTGCTACCAAAATGAAAGAAGATTTTGAAATGTCTATGCTGGGAGAATTGCCATTTTTCTTAGGTTTACAAGTAAATCAAACAAAAAATGGAATATTTGTTTCTCAAACCAAATATATCAAGGAAATGCTGAAGAAATTTCAAATGGAAGACAATAAACATATGAGTACTCCCATGGTCACTGGATGTAAACTAAGCCTAGAAGATGACTCACCAAAAGTGGACCAAACTATGTATAGATCAATGGCTGGAAGTTTTCTTTATTCAACAACAACACAACCTGACATCATGCAAGATGTAGGACTCGTGGGGAGATTTAAATCTACACCTAAAGAAACTCACTTAAAAGGAGTCAAGATAATATTTAGATACCTTCAAGGCACCCTAGAACTTGGATTATGGTATCCAAAAGATAAAGACTTCAATCTAACTACATATACTTATGCAGATTGGGACAATAGCATAGATGATAGGAAAAACACTAGTGGAGGAGAATTTTTCTTAGGAAAAATTCTAGTAGCATGTTTAAGAAAGAAAGAAACATCCACATCACTCTCTACAACATAGGCATAATTCATTGTTGTTGCATCCTACTGCACATAAGTTCTTTGGATGAAGGAAACTTTAGAAGACCTACAAATAAGTTATAATAATCCCATTACTATTAACTATGATAACACTAGTTCCATAAGTATCTCTAAAAATCCTATCATGCATTCTAAAACCAAACACATCCCAATTAAATACCATTTTCTAAGAGATCAAGTTACCCAAAAAATAGTTAAAATAGTTCATGTAGACACCAAAGAACATATTGCAAACATTTTAAAAACACCTTTGTCGAGGAGTACTTTTTAAAATCTTCGACAGAAATTAGGAGTAATTCAAAAAACTAATTAAAAAACATAAAAAATGTATCATAAGGGGCACATGGTCAGGGGGTCATTTCCATAGGGGGAGATAAGAAATATTCCCTCTACCATTGTTGTCAAAGGGGGAGGAAATTGATAAAGACAAAAATTTCAAAAAAAAGGAAAAAAAAAAAGAAAAAGGTTGCCATCAATTCCAAAGGGGAAGATTGTTGGACATATTTTCATTTATGTGTTGTCATTGATGTCAAAATTCGATGTCATTATGATGCGATTGTTGGATTACTGAGAGGGGGGGTGAATCAGTAATAGAGCAATTTAACCATATAATCCAAGTGTTATATCAATGAAGCATTATTATCCAATAATTGCAGAGTAAATAAGCAA
>JZKD02S1934301.1:217768-255593 GCA_000966675.3 Picea glauca
ATATTACATCAATCATCAATCAATCAATCCTTTGACATCAATCAATCACTTGACATCAATCAATGACATCAATCAATCAAACCATTGGCATCAATGACAACATGATCCAACAACGATGATGAGTTGTTATGTACAATGTGAAGAGGAATCTACGTAAATCTCAAGAGAGGCAGTGTATTAGATTTCACGAGATCAAATCAAATGCAAAAACACCATCAGGATCAAATTCCCAATAGATCAATGATCTCGATGAGTTAGAATCCAAGTACAAAACCAAAAATATCATAAGGGAAATAACATTGCAGTGATGATGAGTTTTTATGATCAACATACAAAATAATCTACCAAAAATCTCATAAGGGAAAGTGCATTGTAGAAACACGATCGGGATTGAAATCCCCACAACAAAAATACAAGAGAATCGAGGGAGAATCTTGTTTACTGAGGTATATTTCGGGACAAACCAGGACCTTTAGATCTCAAAATGTGCTCGAAGTTTATTCGGGGAATCTCACTTCGAGAGAATTGAGAATTAAGAATGAACAACCCAAAGTCTTGAAGGACGAAATGAATTGATCATAGTCGTTGGATCAAGGATTCACGAGATCCCAGAATAGCTGAAATACCCACAACCATTTGATCGTATTAATCATTTTGTGACAAAGATGGATCATTAGATTACATCAATATGCTCAATGTTTAGTCGACGAATCTCACTTCGGTAGATTTGGGAAATGGGAGCGTATAACCCAAAGTGTCGAAGGCCAAAATGAACTGATCATAGTCAATGGATCAAGAATTCAGATGAACCTATGACCATTAGATCCATTAGGAGGACATGTGCTACATCAGGAGATCCATGTCACCAAGGACACATGGCACAATTAGATGGTGACATGTGTCTTGGTCCAGTTGAAAATTTAGGCTACGTAAGTAACAAATATAGGTGACATGTGGAAGCCACTCAGCCAGTGCCAAGTCAGCAGTGATTTCAACAAGTTACATCACTCTGGGAGTTTGTCCTTCAGGGGAAACTAATAACTACTCGAAGTGTCAAAGGCTGAAATCAATGTTAATCGTTGATCTAAGATCCTATGTATTCTCACATGACCTTTAGATCATGAGAGAGTCAACCCCGATGTTAATCACTTCTATGAAAATGAGACAAGAACATATGAAATTACCCAAAGGACAAATCCCCAAAGTAATGGAAATCGTTTATCTGAAGAAGAATATGGGAACTGTCAGATCAAGAGACAATGAACTTCGACGTTGACCAACTCTGGTGGAAATTGGAACAACAATTACCTGGACAGTCGAACTCCTGAAGTGAACGAGAATCATCCGCCCAATGACATATCAAGTCATGGTCATCGATTTGTTTGAAACTTATGGACAAGCCATGATCGTTCATGTACAGAAGAGTGAATATCGATCGCTCCATCTACTTCGACAAAAATGTACTCCGAGAGGTTGAAAGATTGCAGAGGCTGGAATTCTTGAAGTTCCGAAGTGAATAATGGCCTTCCATATCAATGTTTGATTAATTCATAGTAATTGGATTAAAGTGGTGGAATGGAAAGTAAGGGTCAAATCTAGACTGTTTATTCGGTTCTGGGAAACACGCCAACCATTGGATCAACCCTTGTGAGAGGTAACCACTTTGAAGAGTTGAAACTCTAGAAGATTTGATGAGAAAGAAATAACCTAACGGCCATATACTGGAGGACTAGGTTCCATCCCCCGGTCATGGGTTACAAACACATAATCCATGAGGCACTCGATACATCGCTTAATTAATAAGCCTATGGTTTTTCTCATGTGGTCACATGTAAATGGTTTGAAGGAAGTGCATCAACAAAATTCAATTTCTGCAATATTTGCAGAGAGATGGAATCGAGTTAAAAGAAATCGATCCATAACCTATGATTGATTTATGAAAATAACACTCACTAAATTAAAATCCTTCACAATAATATTTGAATAATAAACAAACATTATTATTAATTTAATGAAGATGTGCGATGTTATAAACAAAGGGACACAATGGTTCATATCTCACACTAGTTGGAAGAGTATATAAACAAGAAATAATGGTGAGAAGAAGGTGTCTCTGAAGTCGAGATCAGAAGATCAAAACAACAGTAGACTCCAAGAAGAATAATTGATGATTTTTATGAAGTGAGGGTGGAAGGGATGAGAAAGGAAGGATTCATATCCTTTATTTAAGGGAGTTGGTGCTTCCTTGGGTGGGTTCCCTAAATATAATGGAGTTGGTGCTTCCTAGGGTTGGTGCCCTAAAAACAAGGGAGCTGGTGCTTCTTGGGGTTGGTGCCCTAAAGACAAGGAAGTTGGTGCTTCGTAGGGTTGGTGCCTTGAAGAAGGGGATTTGTATATCCTAGAGTTGGTGCTCTAAAATGGATTTGTGTCCTTCACTATTCTTCATAAAAAGCATTGTAATTCCTATTAATTATATTTATATAATTGATTTTACAAATAATTTTGTTGTTGATCTATTGTGGTAATTAAAAAAATATAAAAGTAACTGATAATTGTTGAAAAAGGGTAATATTGATTTACCCCCCCATATCAATATTCCAATAAAAGGTATATATATATATATTTCTTTATGGTATGTATTGACCCCTAGGATACTCCAATGACATATTGAATTTTCTATTTTTCAAGAAAAATAAACGATTTATTTAAGAATGCGAGGCTAAAAACTACTTGTGTGAGAACAAGTCTCAAGTAAAGATAATTTTCTTTGTTGAAAAAATTGGAGTGGTGAATCTTGAGGAGAAAGAAAGATCTATATTTTTTCTTGATGGTATGTATTTCCACCTAGGCTACTCCAATGTCATCTTGAATTTTGTAGTTGTCAAGAAAACTAAACTATTGATGGGATATATGAGTAGAGATGATAGGTTTGAGCTTGGAAACTATAATTTTTTATATTATTTTTTATATGCAATTGGAAAAAATATATGTTGGCACAGGGGCAGACACCGGGTTCAACGCTTCAAACATGCACCAACAAAACCCTAACTACTGGCCCATTCAGTAACACCTGCGAATTAGATGAAGTCTCACCTGAGGTAGAGGCAAGGGGGGTTGTAAGAATCAGGTGTCTACAACCAAGCTAGGAAACAGAACTGTGATTACAACACTTAACGAAGCACTTAGCTAATAACATGCATTAGTTCTTAAACCTTATTCACATTGCAGGTTAAACCCTTATTATAGATCAACACAGTAATAATAAAGATTAAGAACATCCAATCATTTAGCACATAACATCAACTCAGATCTATCATTCATCATACATAAGAACCAAGCATCCATAGATCTATCTATCATACATCAAGATTAGCGCACTAAATAGATAAATACAAAAACAAAATGAACAACATTGCACAAAGCACATCACCATAGGATACACGTGGTTCATCCCAGTGTGGGGCTACATCTACCAACTCTTCTTCTTCTTTATTAGTCTTCGATCTTCCTACATTCTTCTCCTATTGTGCACAAAGCCACAGATCTCAGCTTTTCACTCGACAGGTGATCTACGGACAATGCACTAAATCCACCTTCCTCCAAAACCAAGTCAAGGCATAGAGCCAACTCCTCAATAGCATAAAGCCTTACAGACAATGTCTATGCACAAAGAAACTTACACCTTTCTTGCACTAAGACGATTACAAGAAACTACTTCTTACATCACTTAGCTATCTGTTTATACATTACAAAAGGCCTAAACATGGGCAAAACCATGGGCTGACATCCCATACTCGTTACATAAACCTTAATAACCCAAAAATCCTGCAAAATGAGTGATATCCTGCGATCTCAACTCTACCTAGGCGCTCTATCTTTGACCAGCCTTTCGAAGTCCCAAAAATGGTCAAACATGATCAATGTTCTCTCAAAACTTGGTTGAGGGCCAATAGTCTCCCAACACTCACCTTTGACTCATCTCGAGTCACTCAGATCTAGGTAGAGATTCTTCAAAGGCCTCAATCTTAGCTCGAGCTGCCTCAACTTATTGATTCACTAGAACCTTCTACTCGATGAACTCCTAAATTAATTGCTCAGTAACAGGCCCTTCCAGGCATTGTTACACTATCATAACCAGTTGGTCTAGCTGCGAGCCTTGTCCTTCAACTTCTTAAAAAATCATGCAGGCTTTGTCCTACATCGGTTGGAGTATTTGTGTCACTTCCATAACATTTCTCTGGATAGCAGTAACATGCTACTGGACTGTGTGCTTCTCTTGCAACCTCTTCATCTTCTCAATGACAGTAAGCAACTTCAGTTGTTCTTGTATGGTGGATGCCTGTTGCTTCGCCTCTTGGAGCTATGCCTCTAGTTTCCTCAGCTATGGATATTCTGCAAAGTTCTCATAGGTTTGCGCACTTCGATCACTTAATTTTTTACACTATGAGGAAAGTACCCTAATTATTTCTATTGCGTTCCTGGAATCTTCTTCCCTCTGATTGCGCACTTCTTGCAGAGTGCTCGACACTGCTTGGATTTCTAGTTCCATGACACTTGCTTGAAGCTGCTGAATGGCTTCGGTGAGCTTCCCCAATTTCATATCAGTGGACTCTTCTTCCTCCTGTGCCAATCCCAACACAGAGTGAAGTTCTCTAGTCACTGCCTCTTTAACCACAGTTTGCTCTGCAAGAAGCTGGTATTTTTCTTTCTGCAGATTTTATTTGTCCTCTTCGAACTTCTCTCTATTTTCATCTTTCTCTTGCTGCGCAACTTGAAGTTTCTCTAAGGCCTCCTCCTTTTATTTCTTCAAGGCCTCTGTGGCCTGCTTCTTTTTTTCTTGGACTCAACGGATTCGAGCCTCAGTTGCATATGCTAGCCTTCGTAATTGGGTGGGATCATCCCTCAATTCCACAATTTATGATGATGACGGTGCAGTAGACACTGCGTGGATTGAGTAGATAGATTGTTCTATGTCTCTGAGATCCTTCTCTATTCTGTCATACACTGTTTCTTTCTTCACTTCATGTCTCTATAGGATATCTTCGCAAGCATCTTCTATGGCTATGATGATGAGATCTACATCGTCCATTGTGAGCACATTCTTCGACTGAGTCTTATTGGCTTGGGTCTTCTTTCTGGCTAAGGGTTTCTTTGAAGAAACCTTCCTTTTCTTCGATGTCTTGACCTCAGTAAGGGGATCCTTTGGCGGTGTTACTTTGCCTTTTTCTTGCTTGTGTCCTTATTCCCCTCCTTTCTCTTGGTTCACTTCATGTCCTCCTCCTTCTGCAGGTGAGTCAGGCGTAGTTTCCTTCAATGCACTATCCTTCTCATCACTTTCTATGTCCTACACTTCCTCCTTTTCCTTTTTATTCTTTTTATTTGCACTGCTCTGTCCATCATACTCAGTCCAGGTGACCAAAGGACTTCCAATGATGTAGGGGTTGGAGAGTTTTTCATCTTCGACTAGTAAAAGGAATTTTGTTGGCCATTCCTTAGTGATCTCTTCCATGTCTTCCTCGATCAATTTATAGTAAGACTCCATCTCCTCCCTACTGTCATCCCTATGTGCAGTGATGTGGATGAAGTGTCGGTCTGCACAAAACTTCATGAATGACCTATATTGATGCAAGGTATTTGGGGTCATTCAGGGGAATGTTTCAATGGTGTGAATCAGTTGTATGTAGTAGGCATGGAACACCGCATTCGATTTCCACTGCTTCACCATATCGCTTGTTTACCACAAGGTGGAGAACCTTGCGGCCAATGGATCTGATGGCTCAACATCGAGAAATTTTTCTCCCTCCAGCATCTGCTAAGCGATAAATGAAATTAAAATTAGTAACCAAATGAAATGAAACTCGTAGCCTTGGTCTTGCACTTCACGACAATCCTTCTCCAACTCGTTGATGAGGTAACTCACCCATTTCATTATCATTCCTTCAACACACTTCCCTATGAGGTTGACTATGAACCTTGTGACCTATTTCAGATGAGCTTTCTAGTGATCAACTGACAAGTGAGGCGCACTGCACCATCCTGGATGGAGGCTACCTTATAGCCTCACTTCCCTTTCTCTACATCACTATAGGCTTCCTTTATATGCTGGGCCAGGGCATGATCTGAAACCTTCCCTGGGTAGAACTGGTGAGGGTCTAGTCCCTGCATGCTCAGTCCTATAACGAGGTGGATCAACATCGGATCCACAGTGACATGCCTGTCAAGCCATAGATACCCTCCATGGTAGCATGAAAAGAGGATCTTAATCAAGTTCAAGATCGAGGAGAGTGCAAGATCCTTAATCCATGGTTGGGAGACAATCTTGGGCTTCTTCCCAGTCATCTTCATCAAGTACCTATGCGGCACAAGCATCCCATAGTTCTTTCGGTCTCTGAGGTTAAATTCACTGATCTTGAGAGTTTGGATCAGTCCCAACTGGGGTCCAACTGCATGTATCCCCTTTGGGAGGTACATAGTGATCAATATGTATTTGGAATCACACGGGACACTGTCATGATTAATCATGCTAGTCAAAGGAGGGATGTAGTCCGAAAAGACTGACAAGATCTGCTTCACGTTAGCTAGATCATCGTGGTGTTTTCTTCATTTCGCAAAAGCGTGTCCATAACGTCATCCAGTCGATGGGGATGCTTGCAATCTACTAGTTGACGATGCCTGTATTCCCACATACATGAATTTTTCAGTCATGATATCCACAAGAATTTCCTCCACCGAATTCTCTATTGCGCTACGTTCACCCAACATTCATAATTGTAATAAAATAAATAGGGTAGGTGAATGGAAAAGCAAGGTAATCAAATAGACGACGAGGTCTAGAAAATACAGTGTGATATGCAATCGACTCTTTTTTAGCATAGATATTTCAGTTTTCAAAAATTGGTCTTGGCGCAGCGTCCAACGAGTTAAATAGGAAAGCGTCGTAATGGATACCTCCAATGGGTAGGAATACATCCATCAATGCACATCCATCCATTATGGCACGATATCAATGGTACAACAATGATATTTCCATCAACAACTACATTTCTATCTGTTTTAGAGCATCGCCCTAATGGTCGAGATGCATCCAATGGTCATATAGCTTCATCATGGTGAAGTCCCATTCTGCACAGTTCTACTATTCCTATGAGGTTCGAGTTCTGCAAGCCTTCCTTCCATCAAGTCTTCTCTAGAACTTCATGTAGTTTTTCTAACTTTGATTTCTTCTTACTAAGATTTATTTCCTTCTTTTCTATGATCTGAGTCTCTAGATTCCTCTTTCCATTCTTATTCTTACTTTCTCTTATCCTAGTAACTTGGTACTGTTGATGTTCTTCCAAAGGGTGAAAAGGTATCACCTCTTCTATTATTATTTCTAGGGTGGATGCACTTCTTTCCTACATGGACAGGTTCTTTAAACCTTCTTGTGTTTTTTTCAACTTCGACAGTTAATTCTCTGGCCCTATGTTGCTTTGACTTATCCTCTTGTTCTTCTATTAGTCACATTATTTTTCTGGCTATGAAGTCCCTTAATTATTTATTTTTCTGTGTTGTGGCTTCCTCTTCTACTTTCCTTCTGATCTAGTCCTTCTCTACCCAATTCTTTCCTAACAAAAGTGCAAAAGGGTTGTTGTTCTCAGCAAACTTAATGACTTCAAATTCTTCTTCAGATGATGTTTCATTTGCAATCATAGGTACATTAGTAAATCTTCCACATAGGGTTATCATATTTCCTTTAAACAATATTATCTTTCCCAATGAAGGTATCATAGCAGGCATTCCCAAAATTTCCCAAGTGCTTTCTGGCATAATATTCACATGTGTTTCTTCATCCAATACACGGTCTATGTCGAAGTATCCTATTCTTGTTTCTATGCACTGCTTCTCTTTTAAGATCTCAGTTAAATTGATGTCTATGTGATCATTCATTTCTTCTTTTAAATGTAATAAGATAGTCTTTGATTCTTTCTGGTTCCCTAACATATCCTTAGTCTCCTGACCTTATTTACAGTTTTCTTGTCTCATGTTCATCTTTTCAAATTTAGAAATCATCTTTGGGAAATCCTCAACCTCATGACCAATAGATTTACATCAAAGATAAATAGGACCTATATCAGGGCATTCCTTAGCAAGTTGTCCTGACCTTCTGCAATTATAACATAGTGTCAATCCTCTCTTTCTTTTAAACGATCCACAAAATTTCCTGTACTGTGCACTGGGATCACAGTGATGGACCTGCAATATGAAAAACTTCTGTATAGGTTCCTGCATCCACTTGTTAGTCCAAAAACTCTTTCTATGCATAGGAATAACATATCTTTCACTATCTCTATCAAATTTATTCAGATCCATTCTTTCTTCTAACTGTTCCCTAGTTTCCAGACTAGGACAAAATTTATCAAACATACCTAGATTCATACTTTCGAAGTAAAAATTTCCACTTATCTTACCTTTACCAGAGCACAAATCTTTAATATCTTACCTCTTTTCTTCATATCAGGTTTCTTTCTTAGCACAGAGCTTCACAAGTCAAGTAAAATACTATGCACTACATCAACAGATCTATGCACATATCTTTCTCTTTTCCTAAGTTCCCAGCAATCATAGTTTCAGGTCCCGACAACATAACCATTTTTTGGCATGGGGGAAAACCCAGGTTTCAATGCTTCAACAATGCACTAACAAAACCCTAACTACTGACCCTTTCGGCAACACCTGCGAAGCAGATGAATTCTCAACCGAGGTAGAGGCATGGGGGTTGTAGGAATCAGGTGTCTACAACCAAGATGGGACACAGATCTGTGATTACAACACTTAATAGAGCACTTAGCCAATAACATGCATTAGTTCTTAAACCTTATTCACATCGTAGGTTAAACCCTTATTACAGATCAACGCAGTAATAATCAAGATTAAGCACATCCAATCATTTATCACATAACATCAACTCAGATCTATTATTCATCATACATAAGCACCAAGCATCCATAGATCTATCGATCATACATCAAGATCATCACACTAAACAAATAAATACATAAAAAACATGAACAACATTGCACAAAGCATATCAACACATGATATATGTTGTTCACCCCAGTGTGGGGCTACGTCCACCAACTCTTCTTCTTCTTTATTAGTCTTTGAGATTCCTACATTCTTTTTCTCCTATGCACAAAGCCATAGAGTTCATCTTTGCACTGGACAAGTGATCTGCACACAATGCACTAGCTCCACCTTCCTCCAAAACCAATTCAAGGCACAGATCCAACTCCTCAATAGCACAAAGCCTTACATACAATGTTTGTGCACAAAGCAACTTACACCTTTCTTGCACTAAGCTGATTACAAGCAACTACTTCTTACATTTCTTAGCTATCTATTTATACATTACAAAAAGGCCTAAACATGGGTAAACCCATGGGACAACATCCCATACCCATTACACAAACCCTAATAACCAAAACAGACCACAAAACGAGTGAGATCTCACGATCTCAGCTCTGCCTGGGCGCTCTATCTTCGACCAGCCTGTCGAAGTCCCAAAAATGGTCAAACACAACCAATGTTCTCTCAAAACTTGGTTGAGGGCCAACAATATATTAGATGGTAATGCTCAAAGTAATAAGGGTTAAGTCTCATCCTTCATAATATAAGTAATGCATGTAGTATTAATGGAGCATGTATTTTACCTAAGCATTATGATTCCTCCACCATTATGAACAAATCCTTGGCTACGAGCTCTCGAAAATCTAGTTATAAATCCATGAGCCATCCATATAGCATGTGGCTATCCATCTAGCATGTCAGCCTTTTTCGATTGGAATGATTCCAAGATTTCTAATAGCTCCACTTTTTTGATAGGCTTCATCAAAGCTTCATTTTGTACATCGTCTAAGCATCCATCAGAAAAGGAGGTAGATGCCATGATTTCTAGATGTTTTCTCTTGGGTGCTCCAAGTACAATTTTTTTTAATGAACCTCAATTGGGCAGGTATTTTGTTGAAGCTTATTCATTATGACAATTTGCATCAAATTTTTTTCATATGGTATTATTTTTTCTTCAAAACAATGTCTCACAATCAAAAATTTTGTTTTCTTAATTGCACCCTTTGTCAGCCAAGTTATTCTACTCTTTATGTGCCATTTGGCCTCTTATCATGCCCTTAATATGGATTGGATTACCTCTTCATGGAAATCTTCTTCATGGTAAGTTCCAAAGGGTGTGGTGATTGTTATATCCTCAACATTTAATAGATCCACATATGTTTACTTGAAAAGGGTTTTTTCCCAATCCTTGGAAATATTTTTAACCTTCATAAGGTTCCTTGGAAATCTAGACATTGTGAGTTCCTATTGTTCAAATGATATTTCAACCCATTTTTTCTTTACGAGTTTCTAAAATGCTCATGTGAGAGCTAGTGTGGGTTTAATTTAAACAAGGATGGGGGTTTCTTTTCACCAATGGATAATTCAAGTAGTATGTGGTTGTGATTAGATAGATCCTCCTTTAGAGTTGAACCTCTATATGTACCAACTCTCATGATTAATTCCTCCTGAATAAAAACCCTACCAAGTTGCTTTGATATGTCATTTTGACCAATGTTTTGATTTGTCCAGAGAGGTTCTATATTTAGAGGCTCTGCATCTACCAAGTGGTTTTATTCCATATTATGTACAAAATAGTTTCCTATTGGATTAGATTGGGTGTGTGTACCCTATATTTCTATGTTACAATTAATGAATTCGAAATCATCCCCCCTTTTCCAGATGCATAAAATAGACCCAATAATTGGGTAGAAAATAAGGCACCTTCTACTGGAAATCTGGGGCCTTAGTTTGTCATAGGGTTGAGGGTTGTTTCTTGGCTAGGAAATATGCACACCCACCTAGTTCTTTTAGAAACCTTTGACTAGAAAGGGAAGAAATAAAAAAATACCATTTTTGGTGGCGACATGTTCGACCTAGTCCTTCTTTGTCTTTGTCGCTCCTTATCCTTCTCTGTCTTTGCCTCCTTCTCCTTCTCCTTCTTGGCCTAGCTCCTTCTCCTTCTCCTAGATCCTTGTCCTTATATTTCTTTGTCTCTGATCGATGCTTGTCTCTTGGAATGACATAGGCTTCTCCTTCTCTGTCTCTAGTGCGGGGTGTGGAATGCATGTCTCTTGGAATGATGAAATCGATGATTCTCCTTCTTTGTCTCTAGTGCGGGGTGTGGAATGCATGTGTCTTGGAATGAGTATGCGGGGCCATGTGGAATATTGAAGTGGGGTGTGGAATGATTGTGCACAAGTGTGGGTTGAACTTTGTTTGAATTTTGGTATGTTTTTTTTAATTAATATATATTATAAATTTATTTATATATAATTAGTATATATTATATAATTAATTCATATATAATTAATATATACGAAGACAATGACGACAGTGACAGTGACAATGACAATGCCAATGACTGCGATGACAATGACGATGATGGTTATGAAGATGGCAATGATGATGAGGAGTATGATGTTGACAATGTTGATTACTGGAGATTACAATGGAAATGAAGATGATGATGATGGCAATGATCACGCCAATGACGATATGATGATGATGATCACGACAATTGCAATGATGATGTTGATGACAATAAGGAGTGTGTCATTTGTGAATTGGGAGTGGTTAATTTCCTTCACCCCTCTCACTGTTGTAATTCCCAGACATTTTCCATAGTTGGCTGAGAGGAAAAATTGTGTCCCTAGTTGTTGTTTCCTCTCTCTTTTCATTATTAGTTTTGTGGCCACTTTTTTGTTGTGATTTTTCCATTTCTCCCTTCTCATCCTCTTGATGATGAACATTGATACTTATTCTTTGTCACCATACCACTAAATGATGGATATAGGCTACAAGGGTTAGGAGAGGATGAGAAACAAATAGTTAATGATGGGGGGGAAAGTTGAGAGACAGTTTCATCAAATATTAAAGGTGAATACAAGGAGCAAGGGAGAGGGGATAGAATATAGGGGTGGGAGGGGAAGGATCCAAAGAGAAGTATGGAGGAGTGTTAGTTATGTTTAGGTTGGCTTAGGTTAGGTTACATCATGCGGATCACTTTATATCATATCTATAATAAAGGAGATTCATTTGTATAGGAATATTTTCTTGTATAGGATGAAGGGTTGTCCTCCTTTGGGATTAAATCTAATAAGGATGAGTTTATTCCTCCCCCTAAGTTTATTCCCTAAGCAAGAAAGAGAAAATGAAATTCCTCTTAAGCATGAATATTTACAAGGTAGAAACGATGACAAGGGAGATGAAGGCATGCATCTATCATAGTAAACATGGATGCCACCATGAATATGAAGCTAGGAATGCAACAAAAATTCCATGAGCACCTCAATATCCAAGCTTGTAATTTAATGGGATTATTGATAATTTTTATAGAAAGATTTTCCTCACCCTATGCAATATTGCACATAGGGCCTTATTCCATTTCCCTATGCAAACTTATCTTCCCTGTTTATAAAATACAGAGCCAAAAATAAATATTTTTCCACATGTATGCATCTTGCACACTATACAACATGCATATATGCAGGCTGCTCCACTATAACTTGAATACATCATGATTTGTGCCAGAAAATGAAAATTAATGTCGAGTTTCCATGTCAAGACATGAGATATATGATCCTTCGCCTTCCATATACTAGAAACATTATGAATCAACCCTTCAATTCCATTTTGAAGGCTGTAAATGGGCCAATTCTGAGCTATGGAAGGAGAAAGAATTCAACTTTGAGAGCAAAGTTACTCTGGAGAAATTATTTACTTAATATTGAGTCTGCATCCCTTTGTCCTTTAAGTCTGAACATAATGTTCAACCCCCAAGCTCTTTCCTTATTGATTGAGAACCTCATTGTTTCTCTCTCATAAGTGTGCCTTAGGTGGAGGATTGAATTGGTGGAGGCCCATCTGGAAGGAACTTAGTTTCTCGGTTCCGAACCGTGCTGACACGGAAGTATGTAACATTTTCACTTCTGTTGATCATTTATTAATAGAAATACTCTTTTCCCATCCAATTGATATCTTGAAAATATATTGAATTATTATTCCATGGGCATATTTGTCATGTTTACTAATGGATTATGTTATTGAATGTGCTAACATTATATAATATCACCATATGCTTTCTTTTATTGGTTGTTGAGGACTAGTTGCAGGTATATTTCTTTGGGTCAAGTGCTCAATGGTGGACTTCATTGAACGTCTGGACGAGGTAGGAATTTTATCTTGTCTTGCTAGAATATTTGTTTGTATAGCATACTTGATAAGAGAGTTTATTTCTGTAGTCATTTCCATCTGTTGTGGTTTACCCTAGCCATAGAGATATTTTCCTCGTAACAAAATTGGCGACCATACTTGGGATTGAATCTTCTTTCTTAGGGTTTGGAGAACTTTTCTCCTTAGATTGCTCTTGTTTCTTTTGTGTTTCTTGTCACATCATTGCTTAACAGTTTATGTTCACTCTAGGTCAGAGTTTTCAGCCTTCTCCTTTGTCTGGCCTTGTTTTTTTAAACAGATAAGCATTTTTTTCCCTAACATTTGTGTACATACACAAGTTTTCCCATTGCAAGATGCGTATATACACTTTGTTTGCCCAAAAAGTTGCATACATTAGTTTTTATTGCTTTTTTGCTTGGTTTGGTGATTGTTGGGTGGGATTTTATGTTTGTTGAGCCTTCTTAGGTCTCTGTAGTGCCTGTTAAGTGCTTGTGGGATGACATGAAACCTATCTTTGGTTGAATTTATGGGCAGAGTCTTTCTCATCATCTTTTCATTTTTTATTTTCCTTGTACATTGGGTTGGTTGTTTTGCTTCTAGGTATCTTGCTTGAGTTATCTTTTTCTATACACAGTAGGATTATATATCAAGTTACTTTTCAGTCCATGCATTTTTATTTTTTATTATATTGAAAATACAAAAAATAGGCATTTTGCATTTCTTGGCATTTTTTGTCTTTTGAGTCCTTGTTATTAGCTTAGTGCATATAATGAAAAATTGCATTTTTACTTCAAAATTGCAGAGTTGAAATTGAAAATTGCATTTGTTATTAGAAGCATATAATTCATTGAAAGTTAAAGTTAGGACTTTGCCTTATTTTCATATTTACTTTTCTTGCAGAGTCATAACATCATGAGCTTCACTACCATACCTTTTTGAGTAATCACGACCACTAAAATTAACGTTATAATTTAAAATTGATTAGTCACAATTTTATTTTCTAGGGTGCACAAACTAGCTTAGGATTTAGTGCCTTGGAATAGGATTTTGTGAGTAAACCTCTCCAAGGCAATTAAATCAACAGATGTGTCTGAGAAAGGGAGTGGAGAAATCCATTGTATAATTGGTAAGATTAGGAGGCTCCACTCACACAAGATTTAATCACGAGGTCGCGCAAAGTTGGTTGAAGGGATATCCCCCCGATACCTTCCTAACATCAGAGATATTTATGGGGATCTATTCGTATCTAGGGATCTAGCTAGTGCCTTTACCTCCGTGAGAGGCGGTGATTTCAAGGTTTTGGGCTTTGCTACCCTTCCCATACGGTGGGCCTAACTTACGACTACTCGCATGTGCATCGGTTATACAATGGTTTATTAGTTTCTTGACTTAGGTGTCTCATCGGTTACTTGCAGGGGTTATTCTGCAGATACCCTGGGTCAGATAAGGCTTAGAAAACACACAGCCTTTATGGAGGATTACCTCTCTAGGGGGATCTAACCAACTGGTAGTTAAGCCCATGAAGGCCCTTATAATTGATTATGTTACCTTCGTTCTTTAGCAAGGAGTCTCAATCCCCTCTTGGGCGAGACATACCTTCTTTAGGGAGGGAGGCCACTCAACCACTTTACCCCATTTGTATGCATATTGGTTGTTTGACTTTTGGTGTGCCCTTTTATTACTAATTGGCCTTAGGATATATTTTTTTATCTTTAGAGTCTTGAGTGATGGTGGAGTCAGACTAGCCTCCCCACCGGTCCCATCGCTTGTTACAGTTACCACCGGATTTCGAGTCTTTTCCTTCTAAAATGCATAGGGTTATTAAGCGTGGTACACACACATCCACTGTTCAGACTTGTGATTCTACAAGGATGAGTACTGAACCTAGTCTTCAGAACACTGGGAGCCCTTTGACTCCCACACCCACTATAGTTAATGACACCCCTTCGACTTCTGCAACCAAAATGGTTGTGGTGTCAGAGGTACCTATTATTGCTATGGCTCAGCCTATAGTGAATGTTCAAGCTACCGCCTTGAACCCTTTTGGGTCTCTTGGTCACTCACCGGGCTATAATGTTTAGTCCATCCCTATGGCTTCTAGTCCTTTTTCTTATGGTATGCCCAACTTTACATCACAGTTTTCGAATGCCATCCTAGTTGTTGGCCTTAATGCTAGCATTGGACTTGGGGGCACTACACCTTCTTACATTCCTTTTTAGTTTAATGGGTCTCAAATTCCTCAAATGAATCCTAATATGGAAGGATTTCATACTTTTAACCCTGGGTCCAATCCTCTTGCTTCTAGGTGGAACAACCAACCTGGCGGACAAGCCTCAGCTCAAGTTTCATCCTATAACCCTACCTCCTCGATGCAGATTCTAACCAATACATTTGGCATGATGAATACAACACTATTCTCTGGATTCCCACCCAGTGGAGGTCAGTTTCATGCTTTGGGAAACCCCCAACCAGGATCCAATCCTGCTAGGGGCAACTTTTATAACCCCCAACAGAACATTCCTGCTGGAATGATGTCCAACCAACATTTTATGAATCATCCTGGAGGAGGGAATTATAATCTCGGACAAGGCCATGGTGCTTACCAGAACCCTGGATGGGTTGCAATTCCTCAAGAACAATCTTTCCCGGGAGCTTGGGGCTAGATGACGCAACCACATCTCTCTTTTCTAGCCACGCTTAATCTGCCAGACTTGTCTAAGTTAATGAATGACCCTGTGATTCATGACCCTACATGGCCCCCCTTCCCTACTAGGCTTCCTTCAGACAACCCGAAGTTTGAAGGTAAGAATGGAGAGGATATTGGTGATCACGTCACTACCTTTCACCTTTGGTGCTCATCAAATTCCCTTAATGTCGATTTGATTCGATTAAGATTATTTCAACACACCCTCATTAGAGTTTCTATGAAATGGTATATTGAGCTACCTAGGGGGACATATGGGACCTTTATTCAATTGGTGTTGGTCTTCCTTAACCACTTCCAATTTCCCATTCATTATGATGTTGGCCTAGAACTTTTTTTGACTTTATGCCAGGACACCACCACTCATATCTCAGATCATATCCAGGAGTGGAATAGATGGAAGAGGTTGATTAAGACTCCTATACCCCCGACCTTTCTTTTAGAATGGTTCCTTAAGTCTTTGCACCCTCCTATCTCGAAGGATGTTGCAACACCTGGGGTTACCACTGAGGAAGAAGCAATCTTTAAAGCCCAATAGTTAGATCTCATATATGCTCAATCTGGGATGTTATACCACATTCTTCTGGATGCACCGGGGTCAAATTACGACCCTAGGAAAAATATCGGACCTCATGTTGATGACATTGTAGGTACCACCAATGTAAAGTCTGAAAACTCGGTGATAATCCATTTGAAAGAGTTGTCTCTAAACCAGTCTGTAGGAGGGCCATCTTCATCTGTGTCTTCCAACCTCACTTAGTCGGTGGATGTACATTTTGTTCAATCGTCGGCCAACCTGAATGGTAACCAGAAACTAGGCGAGACTAAGAAGAAAGGACGTAATAACCATAAGGGTGGGAAAAGTGGTAATAAACCTAAGGACAATGGTAATAATGAGAATACGAATAATAATGATGGAGAGGGGAAACATGAAAGACGTAAGGTGAAGTTTCCCGGTAAGCTTTGCACAAATGATCACCTTACCCATTTATGCCCCAAACTTGCAGAAGCTGCGAGGCTATTATCTCTACCTCCTGTCATGTTGACGAATCCATTCTTACATAACCAACACATGGCCTCAAGCTCCTCAAACGTCGAAAATGCGGCTACTAGGAGTCAAAACCCATCGTTGCAAGATGGCGATCATTTGTGTATCAATATGGTCAATGTGAAAGTTCATGTAGCCAATCGATCTCAAGATTATAGCTCTTCATAAGATATTCCTGGTCTATAATCTCCTCCTCCTCCCTCGGACATGAACTTACAGATTGAAAAACCAGAGCCACTGCCTCACATTCTGAAAGGAGTACTCAAGTGCTCTACCCATAATCCAAATGCTAGAGCCACCCAGAACTACTCTATTGTTGAGGACCTGGGCCAAACCCCTTGTGAGATGTCGGATTTGGAGGTACTCTAGAAGTGTCCTTCATAGAGAATGCCTTATTGTCCACTTTAGGAGCTCTAGAACCCAGTGACTGAAAAGTTATCAAGTTTGATGTCACAGATGTGAAGCCTCACTTTCCTTACCATGTGGCTTTCCAAATCCATGTGGATTACTCAAAGTATACCATCAAACATGTGGTTGTTGATGAAGGCGTTGCCACTTTTGTGATGTCCCTGGTTTGTTAGAAAGCTCTTGCTTCTTCGACACTTTCCAAGTCATTGAACATGTTGACTTCTTTTGATGGTCATTCCTTCTGCCCTCACAGTATTCTTCCTGCCTTTCCAGTCCATTTAGGTGGGAAGATGGTAGAGGTGGAGGTATAGGTAGTTGATGCGCCTCTTGTTTATAACTTGTTACTAAGATGCAATTGGACCTATGATATGGTCATCGACATATCGTTCATCTTTTGTACTCCTTTTTTTCCTCATGAAGGGAAGATTGCAATGATCGACCAGTTATCCTTTGCGTACTCTAGTCCTAATGTATCTATTGGACCCTCGATCCCCGTGATAAAAAATTCTCAGCCAGCAACTGAGAATATCGATGTTGGAATGTATTATTCCCTTATGGGAACTTTCGACTTCATGACACCGAGTCACCACATTTACACCATGTCCAATAGGCCTGCCTTGACTAGAAGGTCCATTCCTTTCCGCACTTCCTATTTTAGTGATCTGTGGACCCTACCTTCCTTGACTTTGTCTTCTGAAGGTCAGTTTCATGTTGGAATGTCCATGCCACTATCAGAAGTAGAGATTGTGTATCAATTTTTTCTTGACTCTTCCATCGATACCGATCCTGTTACCTCGCCAACAGATGAGAAGGATCCCATTCTTAGGCCTGTGTGGGCCACTTCATTTTCTTGTTCACATGATTGCCTTGATGAGACTTTGACTTGGACAAAGCTATCATCGAAGCCATGAATGGTTCCGACAAACCTTGGGATGATATGCATCACCTCTCTTATTTTCTCCCAGAGCTTGAAAGAATCGAATAAGACAACTTTCAATCTACTTTGAGTGAGATAGTCGGTCACGCCATAGTTCCACTTGATAAGAATGAAATTTATGCCAAAGGAAACATGGTGATTATTTATCCTACCATCACGATTGATATTTCTCATACCCCCGGAAAGGTTGAAAATGTAAATATTGGTGTGGATTCTTCGCCAGAAGAAATCCTGATCTACACTGAACTCTTCAAATAATTTTGAGACGTATTTTCTTGGTCATATGAAGAGATGCCATGAATCGACCCTCGTATTGTCAAACATGATATTAGAACTTATCTGGATGCTAAACTTGTTCAGTAACATCTTAGAGTTGTCAACCCTCAGAAGGCCCCTGTTATTATGGTAGAGGTGGAGAATCGACTTAATGTTGGATTCATCTACCCAGTTCCCTTGACTGAATGGGTATCCAACACCGTTCTTGTGGATAAGAAGCAACGAACCATCCATGTATGTCTAGACTTTTGTAACCTGAATAAGGCCTATCCTAAAGACAACTTCATGTCATGTTTCATCGATCAGATTCTCGACGAGTGTGCGGGAAGTGAAGTATTTTCTTTTATGGATGAATTTTTAGGATATAACCAAATTCAAATCAAACCTAAGGATCAACACAAGATGATATTTATTTTTCCTAGGGGTACTTTCACATACCGGAAAATGCCTTTCGACCTTAAAAACGTCGGAGAAACCTTTCAAAGTGCCATGACTTTCACTTTTCACAATCTTAAGCACATAGTTGAATCTTAGCTTGATGATCTTGTTGCTCACTCTCGTAAGAGATCGGATCACACTATGCACCTTCGGCTTGTTTTTGAAAGATGTCGTTACTATAGAATCCGATTGAACCCTCACAAGTGCATCTTTTGCGTTAAGTCTGGTCATCTTTTGGGATTTCTAGTTTCTGAGACCGGGATCATGGTAGATCCAGTAAAGGTTAAGGCAATACTTCGATTTCCTCCACTGCGCATGATTAGACAAATTCAAGGTTTACAGGGGAAAGCTATCTTTCTTTGTCGGTTTATAGTAAACTATGCCAATATCACTAAGGGTTTCATGTGTCTTTTGAAGAAGGACACCCCTTTTATTTGGGATGAGCGAGCCCAAGAGTCCTTCGATGCTTTGAAGAAAGCCTTGGTATCGATGCCTCTACTGAATTCTCCTGACTAAAATAGAGATTAATTTCTTTATATTAACACATATGAGGATATTATTTGTATGGTTTTGGTTCAGGAGGATGATGAGCTCCGTGAGCACATCATCTACTATCTTAGTCGAAACTTAGTCGGTCCTGAGCTTAATTATTCTCACATTGAAAAGCTAGCTTTGGCTACCGTTCATGCAGTCCAACGTCTGCGTCACTATATATTAATTTTCAATACTATTGTGGTTGTCGATGTCAATCCATTTCAATACATCCTTATCAGGCGTATCATAGGGGGAAAATATAATAAATGGATTTTCATTTTACAAGAGTTTGATTTTGGTTTCAATTCTATGAAATCCAAGAAATCGCTAGTCTTCACGGAGTTAATATCTGACTTTCCACAATTAGATGAGGATGTTATCCATGTTGATTCATTTGTGGATGAACACCTTTTTCTTGTCTCAGCGTCCGACTCTTGGTATGGAGACATTGTCCTCTATCTTCAAACCTTGAAGTTCCCTCAGCATCTCTCACGAAATGACCGACAACGTGTAAGGTACCAAGCTAAGAATTATACTATCGTTAGTTACACTTTGTATTGCCGAGGAATAGACAATAGCTTGCATCTTTGTTTAACTCATGAAGAGTCTGAGTCTGTCCTAAACGACTTCCACAGTGGGGCTTGTGGTGGTCATCTATCTGGGCTTGCGACAACCCAGAAACTTATGCGAGCCGGTTATTTCTGGCCTACTATATTTAAATATTGCATTGAAGTGGTTAAGAAGTGTCACCCCTACCAGGTGTTCACTCAAAAAATGTGCTCGCGTCTAGCCCCTCTTCACCTAGTCATTACCGTCGGTCCCTTCACCAAGTGGGGGGTGGAATTTGTGGATTGCGACCCAACTTCAACTAGGGGGCATCAACACATTATCGTGGCCTTCAACTACTTTACTAAGTGTGTCAAGGCCATGCCTATAGTTAAATAAAATGGGAATACTTTCGCCTTCTTCATATTAAATCAAATTATCTCCTGGTTCGGTATCCCGAGTAAGATTGTCACTGATCATGGAAGTCACTTTCAGAACAAAATGATGGAAGAACTAGAATCTAATATGGGGTTTAGACATGGCCACTCTTCTCCTTGTTACCCCCAATAAAATTGACAAGTAGAGGCCATCAGTAAGTCTCTCAAGACCATTTTGCAAAAAACTGTCAGTCAGAGTAAGTCCGACTGGCACATCATGCTATATCTCGCACTCTGGGCATACCGAACCTCGATCAAGACTGCCACCAAATTTTTCCCTTTCCATTTAGTACATGGTGCCAAGTCAATTTTACTGATTGAATGCGAAATACCTTCTATTAATTTGCAAATCACACTCCTACTTGAGACTTTCGATATTGAATGAAGCCTTGTACACCTAGAGAGTCTTTATGAGAAGCATCGAGAAGCATCTACAACTATCGAGGTGAACAAAAGATGTGTCAAGGTCTAGTAGGATAAGTCTGTCTATCCTTGGTTGTACGTTAAGTGTGAATTGGTCCTCTTGTATGATCAAGCCAAAGAACCACTGGGGGCAGGCAAGTTTAAACCCATGTGGCACAGTCCTTATATCGTGTGACATGTTCTAGAGAAAGGAGCCTATGAGTTAAAAGATTATGAAGGGAATAATTTGGTCAAGCCCAGAAATGGGATCTACTTGAAACGATATTACGCTTGAGCCCAAATCTTGGGCAAAACACTTTGTATACTAATTTAATTTAGTGTATATATATTTTCACTTTATTTTTGTCTTCAGCTTGCTTATCGAGTTTTCCCTTTGTTGGAAGATGTCAACGGAGCCTTCAGTCTACCTAGAATTCACAAACGGAGCCATTCATCATACACAGAACTTGGCTTTCTCCGCTTGGGTGGTTTACTCACCTGAGGGTCTACTGGTGTCTTCAGCCGGTGTATGCCTAGGGCCATCCACGAACAATGTGGCTGAATATAGCGTCGTTATAGAACTTTTTCATGATGTTATTTCGCATGGTATTCTCTCTTTAGAGGTTCTCCTAGATTCCCAGTTAGTAGTATGTCAGTTGAACGACAATTATCACGTGTGTGATCCTACTTTACTCCAACGATTCCTACGGGTACGTCTTTTAGAATGACATTTTGATTTTATTACATATTATCACATTCCTAGGAGTTCTAATCATATATCTGATGCTTATGCTAATTTCATTTTAGATTGGCATTTTTCACATAATTAAAAGCAAAGAAAACCGTCTCATCAATGTACACATTGTAAAATATAAGTAAAGTCAAAGATCCCTTTTTATATATTTCAAAAAATATGGTGTTTATAGTACAAAAGTGGGGTTAATACCCTCAATACACATATAAAGGTGGTACAAAAATATCTACGACATCTACGCCTATGGCGCCAAATGTGTGTCATGGTAACAAACTATGGAATTTGCGAGACATCGAAAGAGTCGCACCCATGCTCTGGGTACACCAACCACCTGTCGCTGCATGGCTTCAGGAAGATCCTCTACCTAAACCATGGGGACCCTATGAGTCAAACAAGATAGGTTTCCTTGAACGTTTTGTAGGACCCTCTCGGTTTCTCCCCTCGCTACCTTGTCTCCCCAGTTCCTCCGTCAATGTCAAGGAAACCCCTCTGGCTGTCGCGGACCCATGTCTGCATTACACAAGTGTCTAGTTAATACTTAAGCACCATCCAAAAATATTTTTGTTCTACTATAAAAAATAAAAAAATACAAAAACAATGAAATATTTAAAAACATTCGACATACCTATGTCACCGTAGGCGGTCCCTGGTGGGAGTGGTATGTCCGGATCTCCTCGGAAGTCTATCCCCATATAGGGATAGTCATCTAGGGAAATTACATGTCGTTTCCACTAGTAGAATAAATCCTTGTTGTAGGGTGTGGGCACCCTACCTCCCCCCTGCCACCTCATTAATGTGATCCATCATGCAATGGTTGGATCACGAGGTCCTCTTAGAAGAATCTTGACTCTAGGTCCCAAACCTGGAACCCGCTCAAAAACGAAACTGCATAGGATAGAGGAAAACCCAAAATTCTTCTTACTCCCTTGTTTGCACTCTCTCAACTGGCTCTTCATATTTTCCATTAGTGAGGTATGCCAATCATATACTATGGGTCTCATACATTGCATTGCATAGAACATGAGTGGCCTCAACACTTGGCTCAACGAGGCCGAAACTGTGATCCTGGTCAATACAGGAACAATAATATTCAGGCTGAGATTGTTTATCACCCTGATAGGGAGTTGACTCGATACCTTAGGATTCCATGATACATAGTGGGCTTCAATGTACTCCTCTATTTTCATTCTTCTCCCTGCTCCTCGTGATTTGAGGTTTACAACCTCTCCCCGATGTGATAGACCAGTCAAAAAGAAGATATATTCTACTTCAATCCTCAATGGTTGTCCATTGAGGTTGAAGCTTTCACTCTCAAGGTCCCAGTAACCCACAAGCATCTCCAACAACCTCACTTAGGCCCTCATCCATTTGGGCCCCCATATCTCGATCCACAACAACATTGACCTCCTCTTACTCTCTTTCTCTCCATTCAAGAACCATCCTACCAAGGACAAGTTAAAATTCGATTTAGCATCCTTAAAATTCATTGTTTGTGTGTTTGTACATGGTCTAATTCACTTACAGTCGCATATAGGGCTAGTTATATGCACCCTGCAGTTTGCACAGGCGCATATAACTCATCGTATATGTGACCTAATAGAAGATAGCTCGTGTACACCGATTTTCACATTTTGTGCCCTCAATTACTAAAAATTTGGAACATAATTTAAAAATCTAATCCACTGGAAATGAAGAGGAAGGGAAGTAGATTTACCTAGTCCAGATGGTTTCTAGTTTCATTTACTGATGCTCCCGCAATCACCGTTTGAATCCTAGAGGTATTTTGGTCCAATTTGGACTATTTGGGTAAAAAATCAAAATGGTATAGTAATTTTTGGTTTTGTTACTATTTATAAACTATTTTTACCCACTTTCTATAGTTTTAAGCTATTTTTTCACCTAATGGACTAATATAAAGGTGGATTGAGTTGGTTTTTGCAGTTTTAACCAGGGATTCTTGCAGATTTCAACATTATGTTGGTCGTTCGTCACCACGGGCAGGTATTTTCATTACCCAACATATAGGATATGTATCCATTCCATCATGCATTTTCTCATTATCCTATAAACTTTCACGTTTTATGCCATAGGTACGAACCCATTTGTTGCGGCACAGAACATTCCATTTATTATAAGTCATGTCGTTAGCAAGTGGTAGAGACTTACCAAATATGGGTGCCCTAGTTAGATCCCCTACTTCACTTGGTTCCCATTCAAAGATTTTTTTCGTAGGACTGAGATTCCCTCATAGCTAGTATGTGACTTGATGTTGAGCCTCATTTCTAACTCACAAACATGCGACCTTATACCTCGAGGACTCCCAAACGAGTTTAATTTAATCTCTTTTCCAACTCATCTTTAAAAAGAGAAAATATTTCTGAGTGATTTGTCCCTTTCACACTCGTTAAATTGGACTTGAAAGGTTGTGAGTCTTAGTTAAGCTCTTTTCCGAATTGTTTTCAAAAAGAGAAAATATTTCCGAGTGAACTTGTCTTTTTCACACTCGTAAATTGGATTTAAAAAGACATCTATTTGGCACAAGTTTATCCCTTTTTCACACCAAGTAGAATAAAAGTCATAAAAAAGAAATTTTTTGGCGTTAAGTTATGATTGCATCTCATGCCCTTGCTTACATTATTGAGCCTATAGTCAGTTCTCGTTTTGCATTATAAACTATTTTCCTCAGCAGTTTTGCATCCTCAACCAAGCAGAGCCTTGTTTATATCCTTCGTAATTTGACACCCTATACCTAGAAGGGAACATTCCCCCAAGTGTCCATATCCTGCATGCATCTCCTTGCATTGAGCATGGGTATGTTCCACTGCTGGAACTAGTTTTTCTTACTTGCAACACTCGTTTCCTCCTCTGTATCATACCATTCATTTGTCTATGAAAAAATAAAAAAAGATGGGTGGGAAGGGAGTATTATCTTATGTTGGTAGCAGTCTTGTCACCTTTGAACAAAGAAAAAATTTATTGAGTCCATTCATAATCATAATTTTGGGATAACCATGGCCTTAGGAAGATGATATCGTTACACAGTCTTCTCTATTGATTGGTTACTCTTCCATTCCCTATAGAGAATTTCATTGATGCCTCCTGCATCTCATGGTTTCATCATTGGGTCTATGTTGTCATAGTCCTCCATATGTGTCATGCTCTTGTTCAAAGGAAGTCTATCATCCTATGTCAGCCACTCCTCAGAACTCTTGACTTTGTATGTTGGCCATACCCTCAATTTGTCTCAGAATCACATGATACTATAGTCCTATCATGCATCCTGGCCCTACTTTCATCATTGGTAGGTAACCTTGAACCCAACAGTCGACATTTCATAATTGGTTGTTGAATGGGTGGTTACCCTTATGTTTGAAATCAATACATCTATTCACTCATTGGGATTTGTGCAGTTTCTTGGATTCCATTAGCATTATTGGTGGTTTCCTCACCTTTGTCAGCAGTTTTCATCATTGGATGTTATTCAGAGGGTTTTTTTTGTGTACCGCTTGCACTTGGCACATGTGAAAGACGCATAGGGACATTGGTTTGTGAACATGTTCTTCATTCGATTTACACGAAATCATGAAGCTCCTTCTTTGTACCTCGTGTTGACTGATGAGAAATGTCTTAATTCTCTCCTTTCAGTAGGTATCTTTCCATCGACTTCATCCCATTTATTCTAGAAATGAAACCTAGATTCTTATGAGTACCTTGAGCCTTGCAGTCATTAGTGGTAGGCTCTCTCACCATTGACATTTGGGAATACATCAATGTCTCTTAATCGATGGATTCTTCAAGTGTTCGACACTGACTCCTCTATTCACACTTGTAAGAATGTACTCGGTTCCTTGATACCTACTTTCGTTATCGGTAGGTTGTCTCACGTTTTTTAACAATATACCTCAATGACTGGTAATCAAACGATGTCTCATTGTCATCAACCTCGACTCTTTTATTCACGTTATGTATACTTTCACCCTTGGCGGATTGTGTAGAATACTTGAAGACGTCATTATGTGGCCGCAACTTTCCTAAGTTGTTTCTTTCTTTTCATTGGACCAGTACCTATATGACTTTAGTGATCATGGGAGATCAAATTGTACTCCATGGTATATAGATATCTTCAGATGGGTTTTGAGACTGGTTCTACTGGGCCTTGTTTGTGACTATGACAACTATTGGCATGTAACCGCATTTTTGTTTTGCTATTCATGGCCATGGACACTTTTTTGGTATATTGTCACATGGATCTGTAGTGTAATTTTATTGGAAGCCATGTATGCAAAGTCAGTGCACAATGTAATGAGCAACTAGTTCATCTAATTGGTTCCCTAGCACTCCACTTTTGGGTTGTTTATAATGTATTTAGGCCATCGCAGATACTCCTCTGACCTCACACATTAGGGGGCATTTGTTATAGAAATATTTGTCTCACCCTATGCAATCTTGCACAAAGGGCCTTACTCCATTTCCCTATGTAGAATTATTTTCCTTGTTTATAAAATCTAGATCCAAAAATAAACATTTTTCCACATGTACGCATCTTGCACACTATACAACATGTGTATACGTAGGATGCTCCACTACAACCCACGTATATCAAGATTTGTGCCAAAAATGAAAATTAATGTCGGGTTTCCATGTCACGACATGAGATCTATGATCCTTGGCCTTACATATACTAGAAACATTCTAAATCGGCCCTTCAGTTCAATTTTGGAGGCTATAAATGGGCCAATCCTGAGCTATGGAAGAAGAAAAAATTCAAATTTGAGAGCAAAGTTACTCTGGAGAAATTATTTACTTCATATTGAGTCTGCATCCCTTTTTCCTTTAAGTCTGAACACAGTGTTTATCCTCCAATCTCTTCCCTTATTGATTGAGAAACTCATTGTTTTTCTCTTATGAGCTTGCCTTTGGTGGAGGATTGAAGTGGTGGAGGCCTAGCTGGAAGGAACTTAGGTTCTCAGTTCTGAACCATGCCGACATGGAAGTCTGTAACATTTTCACTTCTCTCGATCATTTATTAATAGAAATACTCATTTCCCATCCAATTAATATCTTGCAAATATATTGAATTATTATTCCATGGGCATATTTGTCATGTTTATTAATGGATTATGATATTTAATGTGCTAACATTATATAATATCACCATATGCTTGATTTTCTTGGTTGTTGAGGACTAGTTGTGGGTATATTGCTTTGGGTCGAGTGCTCAATGGTGGAATTCATCGAACGTCTGGACGAGGTAGGCCTTTTATCTTGTCTTTCTAGCATATTTGTTTGTATGGCATACTTGAGAAGAGAGTTTATTTATGCAGTCATTTCCGTCTATTGTGGTTTACCCTAGCCATAGAGAGATTTTCCTCGTAACAATAATAGCACTCGCATTGGAGAGAAGAGAAGGGTTCATCTTACATCTAATGATCCAATGAAAGTGCATATTTGACATTCAAAGATAAATATAATTTGTTTTCTACACATACTGTTGAGTCCAAAGGCCATGAAGAATTTTTTATTCATGAAGATCCAATTATAGCGTGGATGGAGAAAGTTTACCAAAAATAAGAACAACAAAGAACATATAGGAAATGGGTAATTTTTTACCTTCCAAACTCTAATGACATCTAACATCCCATCATCCATCTTCATGCATGGTTCTCATAGCCTTATCAAATTGCATGCATGATTCCATTGGAGGTGCCATGTCACCTAGTGGACCCACCTTCCATTTAGGTTAGGTGTGTAGATTGTCCATTTTTCTTAATCAATTCCCTACATTTTCCTTTCAATATTTCTAGCATTTAGTTTATTTTTAGGATTATTTCCAACAAGATATTATGTTTTCATAAAACACAAAATATAAGAAGAAGAAAAGTTTTGACTTCAAAGTACAATTTTTAAGGCATTGGTTTACTCACCCTAGATTCTATTTCTTGGAACCTCACAAGGAAGAGCCATCCCACAAAAGGAGTTGTTGTTGTTACCTAAAAAGGCTCACTACCCAAAATTGCCCTTTTACCTATGGGGCCCACCTCAAGCCAAATTTTGCAAATCAACTAAATAATATATTTGAATGTAGGAAGTGGATCACACATTTTTATTGGGGTCATTGATCATTTTGGAGATAATAGAACCCAATTCAAAATTGAAAAAGTATGAAAAGTTGTTTTGTCCCATGGCGCCCATCTTAGGTGAAATTGTGTTTTCAAGACAAATGATTAATTCAAGTGAAAAAGGTGGTTGAGATGGGTTTTTTAAGGTCACTATTCGTATTGGGACTAACATAATATGATTTAGATTTGAAGAAGTATGAAAGTGAAACATTAAAAAAACTCCCACTAGGATGCCAAGTTTCTCATTCTACTTTATAAAGTACATGAGAAATGCATGAAAAGCTATTGTGTAGATTTTCTTTGGAAATCCCTCTATGTCTTGTATATCCATCATTCTATGGAATTAAAATTAGAGGTCTTGTTTCCAACATATCCCTAATTTTTTTCAAGGACCCATGGAAAAGGAGTTTGTGGTTGAGTTCAAAAAGGGGTTTTATATGCTTAGAATTTTGGTCACTCTCATCATTTATAACTTATAATTTTTCACATTCTTCCATAATCCTTTATCCACATCCTTATCCCTACACATTCCCATTTATTTTCATTTCACCTTCCTCTTTATTCCTCCACCTCACATTTTCCTGCATCCACCTTTCTCTCGTTATACTTCCCTCTACATCCCCTCTTATTTCTACATTCCCCTCTCCAAACCTCCACATCCTTTTCCAACATGGAAAGTAGAGATGTGAAGCCACCTACCTCTGCATTACCCTGATATTCCATCTATGCATCCACTATATATCCTTAGTTTTTCCCCACTTACCTTGCACACTTCCTAATGAAAACTCAACCTATCACAACATGGCACATGGAAAGAAGCACAACATGACACATGGTAAGAAGGTGGGAACATGTCATGGTGACACTTAGTAGGAAAGGTTTGACTATGATGGTTGGATAGTGACATGGAATGCATGGATCAATTGATGGAGCTTTCTAGCCTTAGTGTTGTAACATTTGAAGCAAAGGTTTACAAGACAAATGAATATGGTCGTGTGGTGCTCATCATTTCTAGTCCTAACGAAAATAGTGGGGATGGAATGGTGGTTTGGAAACACCTTTATCATTTTGGATATATTCCATTTTTTTTCTATCTATAGCACATGAATAAACCTCTTTATCACTGACTTGTTACTTAGATAGGGAACTTTCTATTCCATTCTTATCACTCAAGGAGTTACCAATAAAACCGACCAACAATTTTGAGATTTTCATGGATGCAATGTTTGGGTTTTCATTTGAAAAAAATGTGGAATACTTGTGATTGTGTTTGTAGATATTCCTACAACATGGTATGTTGAACAAGGATACATTGAAGGGATAGGCTTCAAACCAAATATGTTGGTACCGTGATGTATGTGCGCATTGGAAATTCCCTATAATTTGATGTAACATCTCTTTGAGAGAATTATGTTTCTCCAAATTTCCCTAGGGATAATAGAGTAAACATCAAAATCAAAGCCTACTACTTTTCCTCTACTCTATTTCCACAAATTGATTCATTCATCAACTGATTAACAAATGGATGGTGGAATAAGAGACTAACAAAGAGGATCTAATTTCCCATAGGACCTTGCATCATTTGAAGGGGTGGGGGTTTCCTCAATTTTCAAACCTCATGAATGGCCCATAACAAATAGAAAAAAATAATCAATGATATAGGTAAGATTGTAGGGGATGAGGTTTTGGGTAGTAGTCTAAACTTCATCTGTCGCGAAAGGTGGATAACTCCATATAACAACTAAGATTTGATCGTGAGGTCTATCCTCCATTTACAAATAATTGTGGGCACAAGTCATCCTACAAGGAACATATTATATGTCATATAAAACGGTGGATGAGAGGGCCTATGGTGGTGAAGACGTGGACCAATGTATTCAAGGTGATGTGGTCATGGACCCATCATAACTGAAAGGTTCGAAGGCTAATGAATGGAAAGGTTGTGTTACTTTATAATCAAATTCTCATGATAATAATCAACATCCTCCCCCACTTTAAACCAATGAGTGCCTATAAGTTCTAGTGGATCCCCTTTGGGTTATTTTTTAGTCACCATCAAAAATTTCAATTTGAAATTCAAAATTCTATATTATAAAGCAATTTTTTTATATATAAAGTGACTTTGGAGTAGCATGAAAGTAAAAGTTTATTTTATAAGAGGAACAAAGGGTTTTTGTTTCTAACCCACTCTCTGTCATAAAGAGGGATACAATGAAATGAAAAAGGGTTCAAAAAATCACCAAAACAACATTATGGACCATGAATTTAAATAGAGAAGAGTGAGTTAGAAAATCAAGGGATCTCATTGGTTGCCAAGAGATGCTTTACAAACCTAATTTTTGGCTAAGTTTTCTCCTAGCAGTCTATAAGGGATAATATTTTTTTCATTTAAAAGAATCAAACGTTCAAATCAACCACAAAGGGGGGTGAAATAGAGAAAAAAGGTGATCATAAATTGAATATTTTCCTAGATCAACATTACTATTCTTGTAGAAGCAAGTGATAAACAATAGTTTGATGTCAGGTTAAATATTGTGCCATTTTAGAAAGAGATTGATATGCTTGAAATATACACTCTTGAATATGCATTTCAAAAGGTTAAGTTAACACATGATATTAATAATTGTGGGAAGTGTAACAATGTTTTTGACACTAATTTTAGTCAAAATAAGAAGGCCATTGTAAAATATTACATGACCATGATGATGAATATAAAGAAATTTCCATGCATGACATTAATCCGAGAAAGTTCAAACGAAACAAGGATGAGATAGGATATATAGAGTGGGTGTGCAAGTCATACTTGATTTTGGAAACCCTCCCATATCATCAAAGAATGTGAATTGTCTATCCATGTCAAATTTCATTTCATACATAAACAATTTGAAAACATTTCATCGTTGGCTCCATTCACAGGTCATTATTGCCCATGTCTAGTCCTAATACAATTTATTTTAGTTGTTTCTTTTAAAATTTGTTCGATACACATGTCCCCGCATCTAGTGCTGTAAGGGCATGCAATAACATCAAAAAATAAGAACTTGATAAATTGCACAAGCTTCATTAGTTATGTCTTGTATTTTTTTTTTGCTCTCATCTAAGTACTTTTTTTCTCCATAAAGAATATTAGTACAAAATCATTATTTGAATAAAAAATGTCATCTAGCGTCTTCTTCTAGCCACCAAAATCATGGGACAAATTCCCATGTTTTCGAACGGTTTTGATGAAGATGTTATAAACGAAGATGCTATAATAATGATGAACACCATGTTCATTGAAACTTCGTTGCTGCAATACTATGAAAACAATGATGAAATTTTCGATGATGACATTTACTGATCATTCCAGGTGGGAATGGATGCCTATGGGAATGATTTTGATGGTAATTCTCAAATAAATGTCACAATTGAGAATCCTTCACAACTACATTTGAACCCAAAATGTGATGACATCCTCCGATGCCACCCAAAAAATTGGCCTTGTCGTCGGATTTTAACTTTAAAAATTGTAATTTTCTTGTTTTTTTTTTAATTGCCCCCGACAGTCGTTACATATTCAAATATTTGAACCATAGTTGATGTTATGATGTGGTAGGAAAATGTTGGTGGCTATTTTTAACCATGTCCAAATTCATTGCCATGTATCTGACATGTGAAACACTAGAATGCTTGGATGAGTTTAGCATCACACTTGGAAAAAGTGGTTGATAAAAGTGCCATATGTTTCCAACAGTATAGGGCAAGTCATCTTAATGTGATAATGAAGAATGATGTTTTGGTTGTCTGAGTTAGTAATGAAGTATTCATTAGGTATGTTTACTTATAGTTAGGTGTAATTATTCATAAGTGGTTCCACTATATTTATCATTTATAGAAAGAGGGAAGGTCAAGAGGATAAAAATACAATTAAAAGAAAAAAGACTCAATTGAGAAATATTTCAATGACATAAGGATGCCACCAAAGAAATAGAACCAATATTTATTAAAACAAGTGTTAATGAAATTATTAAATTACTATATCACTAATATGTAGCTAAACAATGAGCACATATAACATAATTTCAAATAGTTAGAAAACTAAAAAACAAATGCATCACATGATCATGGAATGATGATATAATCAATGTGAAAAATAACTTTACGATAACCCTATTTATGTAACATGTTGGACCTCATATTTACAAGTTGTCATGTGTGAGTTGAGTTAGTGTTGATCATAAACATGCTATTGATGCTTGACACCTTGAAATTTTATGTCAATTGAAAGAACTATGTATAATGTATAAAACTATTGAAATATACAAGAAAAAATGTCACTAAGTAGATTGATCATGTGCCAATAGGATTCTAATATCTAGGTGAGTTCTAAAAGAGAATATTAATCAATAAGCGTTCACTAAGGAATTTCATACTCCATCAAAATAAAACTTAAATTAATTATTCTATAGGCTTGTTGTTTGATTGTCGAATTGTTTGTGTGAGTCGTGTTTGAGTCCGAAAAACCTCCCATACCATCAATGCATGTGTCTAGTATAACCATGTCAAATTTCAGTCCATAGAAGCACAAATTGAAAAAATTTCAACGTTGGCCCCATTCACATGTCACTTATATGCGTTGGTTTCAAGTACATGAGCAGGCACGCCTTATTTTTGGGTTATGATCAAATAACCAAAGATTTTATGAAATAGGATTTGATATTGTATATTCACATAGGATTCAGGAATATTCATATCTAAATTTGATGTCATATTTATGTATTAATTCATCTAGTCCTTCAGATTAATTATTCTATAGGCATGTTGTTTGATTTTTGAATTGTTTGTGTGAGTCAATTTTGAGTCTGGAAACCATACCATACCTTCATTTCATGCCTATAGTCTAACCATGTCAAATTTCATTCCATACAATCACAAATTGAGAAAATTTCAACGTTGGCCCCATTCACATGTCGCTTATAAGTGGGGTCAAGTACATGAGCAGGCGAACCTTATTTTTGGATTTTGATAGAATAACCAAAGAATATTTGATTGCTGAAATATTTTTTTGAGTCCGGAAACCCTCCCATACCATCAATGCATGTGTTTTTTCCTAGCATTTCAAATTTCAGTCCATACAAGCACAAATTGAAAAAAAATCAACATTGGCCCCATTCACATTAATTATTCTATAGGATTGTCGTTTGATTGTCGGGTTTTTTTTGTGAGTCATGTTTAAGTTTGAAAACCCTCCCATACCATCAATGCATGCATATAGTCTAACCATGTCAAATCTTAGTCCTTAGAAGCACAAATTGAAAAAATTTCAACGTTGCCCCCATTCACTTGTCACTTATAAGCATGGTCAAGTACATGAGCATGCACACCTTATTTTTGGGTTTTGATAGAATAACCAAAGAATATTTGATTTTTGAATGATTTTTTTGAGTCATGTTTGAGTATGAAAACCCTCCCATAGCATCAATGGATGTGTGTTCTCCTATCATGTCAAATTTCAGTCCATACAAGCACAAATTGAAAAAATTTCAATGTTAGCCCCATTCACATGTCACTTATAAGAGGTGTCAAGTACATGAGCAAGCGTGCCTTATTTTTGGGTTTTGATAGTATAACCAAAGAATATTTGATTTTATAATTATTTTTGAGTCATGTTTGAGGCCGAAAACCCTCCCATACTGTCAATGCATGTGTGTTGTCTTAGCATGTCAAATTCCAGTCCACGGAAGCACAAATTGAAAACATTTCAACATTGGCCCCATTCACATTAATTATTCTATAGGCTTGTTGTTTGATTTTCGAATTTATTTTGCGAGTCATGTTTGAGTCTGGAAACCCTCACATATCATCAATGCATGCATCTAGTCTATCCATGTCAAATTTTATTCCATACAAGAACAAATTGAAAAAAATTCAACGTTGGCCCCTTCACACGTCACTTATAAGCGGGGTCAAGTACATCAACATGTGTGCTTTATTTTTGGGTTTTGATATAATAACCAAAGAATATTTTATTGTTGAATATGGAAATTTTTTAAGGTTTTTTAAGTCATGTTTAAGTCTGGAAACCCTCCCATACTATCACTGCATGTGTGTTGTCCTACCATGTCAAATTTCAGTCCATATAACCACAAATTGAAAAAATTTCAACATTGGGCCCATTCACATTAATTATTCTATAGGCTTGTTGTTTGATTTTCAAATTGTTTGCACGAGTCATGTTTGAGTCCAGAAACCCTCACATACCATCAATGCATGTGTCTATTCTAACCATGTCAAATTTCAGTCCATACAAGCACAAATTGAAAATATTTCAACGTTAGCCCCATTCATATGTCACTTATAAGCGAGGTCAAGTACATGAGAAAAAATGCCTTATTTTTGGGTTTTGATAGAATAACCAAAGAATATTTGATTTTTGAATTATTTGTTTGAGTCATTTTTGGGTCCAAAAACCCTCCCATACCATCAATGCATGTGTGTTGTCCTTGTTATAGGAAAATCCCCCTGTGAACAGGTGGATTCCCTCTTGGACCCTAAATCTCTAAGATTAAGATAGAAAGGTGCTAAATTTGGTCACTAACATCCCTTTAAACCTAGCTAAGCTAATCTATAGAGAAGAGGAAGAAGATGTACCTTTTTACAATATTTTTCCTCACCCAGTCCAAGTTGAGCTATGATCCTCAAGCTCTTCAACAAGTCCTGCAATCCAATCAAAGACAAAGAATGCTTCATATTCTACTACGATTAGTTTGAAACTATATCTATCCATTAAATACAAGTTCATGTAGGTATAAACAATCTTGAATGAAACATGCCAAGCACATGTATTAATGAGAACTCAATAGAGATACTTATAGACCTTTGATGAAGTTGCAGCAGCCTCTTCCAGCTCTCCTTATCCAACCCCTTGCTCAAATGATCCACAAACAAAATGACTATGCTTCACTTATTATCTCCCATATGAGATCATAAATTTGATGCCTTCAATGTCTCCCCTCCTTATGAGATCATAAGTTAGGTATTTCTCCAATTCTCCCTTTCACCATGAGGAGGCCTCCTTATATAATCTTGGAGAGGCCTAACCACCTTAGATATTCTTGGGATAGGTTGAGGATATTTCTCCATCAGTTGTGGATCCTCCATAATATCCAACCTTGACCTCAGATTTGAATCCAACTGATTTCAGAGATAAGGGGGGATCTTCCCCTCATTTTCTCAACAGCATAACACTCCCCCAGAATGGTGCACAGAGCGTTACAATGCTCCCCCAAAGAAGGGAAATTATTACTATCCCTCCCTGCTAGTGGGTAGGGGAGTGATGCCCAAGATTTCCTCAAAATGCCCAGTGCTCCCCCAGAATGGTGCACAGAGCACTACAACACTCCCCCAAAGGAGTTTAGGGAGTGCTAGCCCTCCCTGCTAGTGGGTAGGGGAGTGTTTCTCTTCAAAATTTATTTTTAAGTGGTCTTTCTCAAAGAAAAAGTTGTGCACTCTTTGTCAAATGATTTCTCCTTCTTTAACCATTCTCTGAGGGTGTCTTCAAGTGTTCCTTGTGATGTCGTTCGAGACATGACATAGGCAAGATGACTGTATGATGTCTGTGACACTTGCGACACTTGTAATGAAGACAATAGGTCATCATTGAAATGAGTAATTGTGATGTGTATCGGATTTCCCCCCAAAGTGTGAAGTTAGAAGACGAAAATTGATGACTGAAGTACTTTGTAGACTTTTTCAAGCAAGGGTATGGACAAAGAGAACCTAGTAGAATTTGCATACAACCATCAGACAAATGTTATGATATATTTCAAACCCAAGGTAGGCATACCTATGCTTGATTGATATATACTTCCAAGGTATGGCCGCCATAAGATACACTGCGGATCCATAATTATATTAACAAAAAGTATAGCCACCAAAGATACAATGTGGATCTATACTTCCATGACATGAATTGATTGTAGCCACAAAAAATACATAGTGGATCTATGAGACGACAAGACATAGACATAGACCAATAAAAAGTGGATCTATGTGACAGTATATGTGTCAATATTCAAGAGAAACTTCGTCGCAACCTGGGAAAAGTACATACCAAAGTGATCACTTAGCCCATGGCCTTCTTACCGATCTCGATTACTAGTCAATGAGGTAAACCATTAACAAGTGCGATGGAAATCACCATTGATGTCAATGATTCCCAAGGTACCCTACTACATTTTGGTGAATGTGAATAAATTAGTTGAAGTCGAACATTCGTGGAATCATCCGATCAAAGGTAAATAATGTAAACCCACTGTCGAAAGTGAGGAGGCCTACCATTGAGGCATGCAATTACCAAGGTACTAACTAGTTTCTAAGTTTGGTTCTTGGATAATGTGTTGGATTTGACAGGAATAGACTCATCGAAGGAGGGCCTTGATGTACCCCCCATAAACAACATGAAATTGACACAAAGATGTAAATTGGTGGATCAAATGAACATGGATTGCACGGGTATTGAAACAGGAAATCTGTGATGGTTGACTCTTGAGGCAGATACTTCCCTTGAACACTGAAGCACAAAAACAGAAACATGGCATGGACCAAAACATGATGATGCAGTGGATATTGCGACTTTCGTCGGGTGACCCAAAGGAGTAAAGAAACTTAGAGGATTGGTTCAGTGCAGAGGTTCAGCAGATTAAAATGTATGCAAAGACAAAGTGTCATGTTCAAGGGTGACTGTAAGAGTGATTGGTGATGTTTTCAAAAACTGCTTGGCTTGCTTTCTCCAAATTTCCCCCCCATTCAGATAGACGAGTAACTCTATTTTATTTAATGAGATCGAAGAGGGTAACATATGCTTGATATAAGTCACCTTTGGTAATGATCATGGGATCAAATTTTGCTCAATTTTCAAAGTGCTTGGAATGTGATGAAAATAGTACCATTGCGTCTGTCTCGTCTTCCTGATTCCGGCGGTATATTTACTTTCTCAAACGGAGTCCGTATGGAGTAGATATCGCGATCTGTCCGCCAAGCCAAACAGGCAAAAATTTTGGGATGCTGACTGTACCTGTCTGTACAGTCCGTACAGTCCGTACGGTGATGTGTCAGGGCCGTACTATCCATACAATGATGTGGCATTCGATGACATGGCAGGATCCGGTTGGCTGTCAGGAGCGAATGATGTAATGACACGTGTCGTTTTATGATTGGTGGTTTGATGCCACGTGGCCCAATCAAGGGTTGCCACATGGCACCTTTATATTGGTCAGTTCTGGTATGAAAAACATATTGGAGGCCGTGGGGTTCAACCCCCGGATCTCCCCACAGTCAATGCCTTTACCCGACCGCCCGACCATTGGGCCATACATTGGTTCTTATTATATGTATGCGAATAAATACATTTAAATTTGTAAATTTGTAATGTGGGCGGGGGGTCGGGCCAGGGCTTAGCCCCGGCCCGTGGTCATTTGTGATAGCATATAACCATGCGGTATAATCCAAATAATGGCGTGGGGATATAACATATATAACATAGCTTTATAACCATTGTATTAACTCGCGCAGGGGTTTAAACATTGTATTATGTAATATTTGCATTGTTTATACCATAGTGTAATGCGCACGGTTATACATTTGCGCGGGAGTTATACCGTTCAAACAGTTAAACCATTTTTACACCTAGCCTATGGTTCCATGTGCCATGTGCCCAGATGCTTAGGCAGTTAGGGGCTGGCGTGCCCTTAACCGTCCTACAGTTTGTACCGGTGTGCGGTTGCGTATGGAACTAAGTTTTTGTGCTTAAAAGAGCGTGTGAGCTAGGTTTGCTAAAGGGGTGTGCGATTTGTAGAACCAGAGACATCAAAGTTGAAGAGGGAGACTTCAAGGAGGCTAACTTCTTCATTTTTCGACCGATTGAGGTGCCGAAAGAGCCCAGACAGGGGTTTTGGGACGCTGGGAAGCCATTGGAGCAGTCG
>JZKD02S1934301.1:265990-288854 GCA_000966675.3 Picea glauca
ATCTCCAAAAGTTACTTTTCCTTTTCCTTTCTTATTTAACTTGAGAAATTTACTTTGATCTCCAGTCATGTGTTTGGAACATCCACTGTCTATATACCACTGACATCCTTGATTTCTTGCATATAAGGCTACATTGCACTCTGTTTACTTTTTCTTCCATTCTTTTTTATTATGGGAAATATTTGTCTTTTTATCATATTTTGGCAATCTACAATAATTGGTTTTATGACCATAGTTTTCGCATTTTAGGAATTCACTATTGAAGTCTTGCAAAGGATACAATGAGTTATATTTTCTATTCCTTGTATTTTACTTATTGTTCTTATATATTTGGACATTTCTATGATTGTTTTGTCCATAATATTTGCAGTGCACTGCCTTATGTCCAAAATTATTTCAAGAATAACAATATCGAATAAATAGATATTTAGGGGGATTCCTTCTGATGATTGTATTTTTCTTATCATATTTTACTCTAGTAGGGAGTATTTGTTTATGTTTATGTGTAACTATTTTCAATGCTATCATCTTTTCCTTATTATCTTATGTTCTTAATGAGTATTTTAGAGCATATGCATAACTGATTGGTTTCTTGATAGATCCTTGTGATGTAGAAGTTGAGTCTTGAGTGTACCCCAAACCAATATTGTTTTTTGGTGACCTTTGACTACTGAGAATTTCATCTAGGATTTTTGAACTATTTCCAAATTGTGATCCCTTGTTTTCTTTCTCAATTTCACTTTCTAACAACTTAATCTCAGCTTCTAGTTTCTCACATACTTGTTTTTTATCATTAAGTCGTTTTGAAATGAATTATTCAATTTTATTAGCTTCCAGGAGCTGAGACTTCATATCAATGATGGTTTGTTCTGACTCTTTGAAGGTTTTGGAAACTTCCCTCTCTCTTGATTTAGTAGCTTCTTTAATCTCTAGAAGCTCTTCCCTTAGTACCTTGTTTTGTTTTTTAGTTTTTCTTAGTTCTTCAATTACACTAAGGATTTATTCTTCGAAGTTCACTTCATCTTCATCTTCTAAATGTTTATCATCTTGAGTTTTTATTCCCATAAATAGAATCTCTGGTTCGTCTTCTTCATTTTCTTATGATGAGCTATTGTATTCTTGGGTAAAGAACTTTTTCTTTTTCTTGTAGAACTTCTTTTTATTATTAGTGTTTCTTTTATTCTAATTTTTGAAGGTTCTTTAATCATCACTTTCATGCTGCTTAGGATGGGGACATTTATTGGCAAAGTGTCCAATTTTTCCACAGTTGAAACATATTAGAGGAATCTTTCCTTTGTATTTCCTTGTCCCTTTCTTGAGTTTCTTTATGAAGTTGGCAGTTTCCTCATCAGATACATCTGATAACTCATCATTGGTATTTTTATCCTGCCTCATATTTGTTTTCGATGCTGTAAAGGTTGTTTCTCTTTTTGATGATTTATCATTCCTTGTTCTCATTTCATATGCAGTAAAAATTTCGTGAAATTGATCAACTATGAGTGTGTCAAGATTAGACCTGTCTTCAATTGTTGAAATATTGGCGTCATATCTCATAGGTAATGACCTTAGTATGTTTTTCACAATGGGTTTGTATGTAAGTTATTTTCATGTTTCTCTGATTGAATTAACCACTTCATCTACCCTATGAAGGTATTCAACAATGTTATCTTCTTCTTTCATTTTCATATTTTCAAATTGAGTTCTATAGGTCTGTAGTTTGGCTTCCCTTAATTTTATATCTCCTTCATACCCAACCTCCAATTTGTCCCAAATTTATTGGGCTGACTTACAATGCATAACCTTCACACATATATAATTTGTCAACCCTCCTAGAATTGCATTATCTTCTCTTGAGTTATCATTGCATATTTTCTTTCCTACAACATCTTTGGGTGGAGTAGTTGGTGAAGTGTAACCATCTACAAAATATTGCCAGATATCAAAACCAAGAGCCAACATGAAGTTTTTCATTCTTATTTTCCATAGATCATAGCCACCTCCATTGAACAATGGTGCTTTGTTGTTAGACATTCCTTCTTTTTTATCCATATTCAAGATCTACCTTCCAGTTGTTTAGACAGTGTTGAAGGAACCTGCTCTGATACCAACTTTTGGAATACTGAGAGGGAGGGTGAATCACTATTACCCTTTTTCAACAATTAGCAGTTACTTTTATATTTTGTTAATTACCACAATAGATCAACAATAGACTTGTATGTAAAATCAATTATATAAATATAATTAATAGTAATTACAAGGCTTTTTATGAAGAATAGTGAAGGACACCAATCCCTTTTAGAGCACCAACTCTAGGAGACACAAATCCACTTATTCATGGAACCAGCCCTAGAAATCACCAACTCCCTTTTCTTTAGGGAACCAACCCTAGGAAGCACCAACTCCCTTGTTTTTAGGGCACTAACCCTAGGAAGCACCAATTCTCTTATCTTTAGGGCACCAACCCCGAGAAGCACCAAATCCCTTAAATAAAGGATATGAATCCTTCCTTTCTCCTCCCTTCCACCCTCACTTCATAAGAATCATCAGTTATTCTTCTTGGACTTTGTTGTTGTTTTGATCTTCTGATATGGACTTCAGAGACACCTTCTTCTCACCATTATTTATTGTTTATATACTCTTCCAACTGGTGTGAGCTATGAACGATTGCGTCCCTTTGTTTGGACCATCACACCTCTTAAAACATTCTTTGTTTATTATTCAAACATTATTGTGAAGGATTTTAATTTAGTGAGTGTTCTTTTCATAAATAGACCACACGTTATGGATCGATTTCTTTTAAATCGATTCCATGTCTCTACAAGTATTGCAGAAATCGAATTTTGTTGAGGCACTTCCTTCAAACCATTTACATGTGACCACATGTGCAAAACCATGAGATTACTAAGTAAGTGATGTACCCAATGCCTCATGTATTATGTGCTTGTAACCCATGACCGGGGGCTGGAACCTAGTCCTTCATTACTTTGACATTCGGGTGATTTTTCTCTCATCCAGTCTTCTGAAGTTTCAACTCTTCGAAGTGGTTTCCTCTCAAAAGGGTTGATCTAATGGTTGGCATGTTTCCCGAAACTGAATCAATGGTCTAGTTTTTATCCTTACTTATCCTTCCTTCACATTAATCCAACGGTTTTGAATTAATCAAACATAGATATGAACGACCATTATTTACTTAGGGACTTCCGGACTTCCAGCCTCTATAATCTTTCAACTTCCCAAAGTAGATTTTTGTCAAAGTAGATCGAACGATCGATATTCTCTCTTTCATAGATGAACGATCCTAGATTTTCCATAGGTTTCAAACAAATTGACGACCATGACTTTATCTATCATTCAGTGTATGGTTCTCATTCACTTTGGGATTTTGGAGGTCTGGGTATTTTCTCTTCCAATTTCCACCAAAGTTGGTCAGCGTCGGAGTTAATTGTCTCTTGATCTGACGGTTTCCATATTCTTCTTCATATCAACGATTGTCGTTACTTCGGGGCTTCAACCTTTGGGTAATTTCATATGTTCTTGGCTCATTTTCTCCATAGTGGTCAACGTCAGGGTTGAATGTCTTCTGATTTGATGGTCATATGAGAATCTAGAGGATCTTAGATCAATGGTTACCATTGACTTCGGCCTTCGGTGCTTCGGGTAATTTTTGGTTTCTCCCGAAGGACAAACTATCAGAGTGACGTAACTTGTTGTTGTCACTGCTAAATTGGCACTGGTCGAATGGATGCCACGTATCACCGAGATTCATGAATTACATAACCTAAATTTCCAACTAGACCAAGACACTTGTCACCATATGATTGTGACACGTGTCCTTGCTAATGTGGTCTGTTGATGTGGATCTCCTGATGTGGCACATTTCCTCCTCTTGGATCTAATGGTCATAAGTTCATCTGAATTATTTATAAAATGAATTTGATTAGTTCATTTCGACCTTCAACACGTTGGGTTATACGCTCCCATTTCCCAAATCTCCCGAAGTGAGATTCACCGAGTAAACCTCGATCATCTTGACGTCATCTAACAATCCATCTTTTTCATGAAATGCTTAACATTATCCAATGGATCTCAAGATTTCGACTATTTAGGGGTCTCATGAATCCTTGACTCAATGGTTGTGATCAGGTCATTTTGGCCTTCATAACTTTGGGTTGTTCGTTCCCAATTATCGACTCTCCCGAAGTGAGATTCCCTGAATAAACTTTGACCACCTTTTAAGATTTGACGGTCCCGGTTTGTCCCAAAATATACATCAGTGGATAGGATTCTCCCTCGATTCTCTTTTAGTTTTGTTGTGGGGATTTCAATCCTGATCGTGTTTCTGCAATGTGCTTTCCCTTTTAAGATTTTTGGTAGATTCTTCTGTATGTTGATCATAAAAACTCATCATCATTGTGATGTTCTTTCCCTTCTGAGATTTTTGGTATTGTGCTTGGATTCTAACTGATCGAGATCATTGATCTATTGGTAATTCGATAACGATGGTGTTTCTGCATTTGCACTGATCTCGTGAAATCTAATACGATGCCCCTCCTAAGATTTAGGTAGATTCCTATGCATGTTGTACATAAAAACTCATCATCACATCATAATGACATTGGATTTTGACATCAATGACAATATGTTCAAAAATATCCCCGTGATAATATGTCCAACACCTTTCTCCTCAAAGATTCACCACTCCAAGTATTTCAAAAAATAAAATTTGATTTACTTAAAACTCATTCTCACACAAGTAGTTTTTATCTTGGAAATCATAATTTGGGTTGAGGAATCCCTCCAATACATAACCTATGTGATCCTCATCAATGGCTTAGCCTCCCCCTTTTTCTCTTAAAGAAAATGACTACCAATTTAGGCACAACTTATGGCTCTAAGACAAACTCCAAAGGCCTATTAGTTTATGTGCAACAAGTGGATATAAATTATTGGCAAGTTGGTCTTGATAAAGAGTATACTAGAGGCAACACTAGTACACTAGTTGTATCTAACAACTCTTCCCAAGGATATGATTACAAAGATATAGAAATTGAGCTTAAACTTCCTCTAGTCTAGTAACAAGGAGACCACAAGTATGGCATTAATCAGGTTGGAAATAATATCTAGGAATAATATGATGGATGATGGGTTCTTAAAAACCTTACAAATTTCTCAAAATCATTGGAAACAAAAGGATTATGGGGTCTAATCACACAAAGTGTTTTTTAGTAGAATATCCTATGCAAAACATACATTGAAACAAATTCATTAATGGAGTGGATTTGATTTCATCCATAAAATCAAACATTTGGATCCCACTTCTAGCAAGATTTGGTTTGAAGCTTTGACATTATTGGTGCATACTTGACCTAGTAGCCTAGTGATAGAAAGGATATATACATTAGAAGAGATGTGGTACATGGTTGGAATCCAAGCTACAAACATATTTTTGGATCATATGATTAAATTTCTCCAACAAAGGATTGTGATGGCACTATGGTTGGAAAGAAGTTGGGGAGTTTGACTTAATAGAGACACAAACATCCATATAGAACCAATACATGTCAATTTTAATCTCTGCAATGATTCTATTGACTGATAGGGAGGATGTGCTCATATGGGTAAGACAACCAATCACGTGTTTCTCCACAAGAATTTCACTTTTCAAGTACATGGTGTTGTAAATACCTTGTATTTTAGTGGATAATAGGAAAGAGAGTTGTTGGAATAGGCTTGGAATGAATGATTTAAAAATAGAGGAACCCCAAAAAACTTGATTCCCCTTCCCTTGCACATCCTATGGGGTATATGGATGATCCATATGGATCTAGGAAACATCATGGAAGTTTTAGAAGTGTCTCGAGAGGCTCAGAATGGCCTCAGCAGACAGAGAAAGGGAAAAAATTAAAAGTTCCCAAATCTTAGTGAAAAATAGCATGATCACAAAGATCGCATCGCAATATTTCTAACAGCACAAACGGCTTGTCAAACAGAGTTACAGATTGAAAGATATTCACGGTCAAAGTTTGGTCAACCTAGCCCAGTCAACAAGGGATGATTCAACATCCATACTACTGACGTCATCATCCATACAAATGACGTCAGCATCCATACAACACACATGGAAGGATAAGGAAGGTGACACATGTCATGTTGATGTCAGCATGACATCATCATCATGATGTGGCAGCACCAGAGGCTGCCACATGTCACCCAGTTTTGGAAGTTTATGGTCGATCCATGGACCAATCGTATCGTGCCACATGGTAGTCCATACAATCCATACAATGGCATGGCAGGGTGAAATGGAAGTTCGTATAGTGACATGGTAGTACGTATAGTGATGTCACAAGGTAACATGGAAACTGAGGTGGCAGTCCATACAGATGACGTGGAATCCGTACAGACACATGGCTTCCTCTAGAAGCGCCATGTGGCAGTGTATGACTGGGACAACAATGCAATGATGTCATGCCTGTGTGGTAGGTGACTGGAAAATAGTTAGACAATAGTTGGGCACCATGTGGCCCAATCAGAGGGTGTGATGTGGCCTTAAAATGCCCAATGAGGTCATGTGACCGAATTTTCAAAATTATATATCTATAGCGTACCCCACCAAATCTGGCATAGGTCCCGTTATATCCAGCGGTTCCACCAAAGTTAGAACCACCTCCAAAAAAATCCAACGGTTATAAAAATCAACCAAAATTGTGAGGCTCGTGGGCTCGACCTTGGGACCTCCCCCTACCTTTATGCCTTCACACATGCGCGCTAACTAACTCAGCCAATGACCCGGTTGGAACATCCACCCAGGATGTTATTTAAAAACCACTTTTTTCCAATGAACGGGGGAGGAGTGCACCGGTTCACCCAGGTCCATACCAGACATGATTTCCAATGAAGATGTCAGTGCATTAATTACACAGGGTTGCATGCAAATCGAAAAAGAGGTCTAGAGGAGGTCGGAAGGTGCCTGTGTCCGATGAAGATAATTTGACAGTTGTTTTCAGGCAATTAGATGATGTGAATCCAATGGCAAGGTCCATTTTTTCATCAAATCTTTAGAACAACAAGCTAAGTTATGGAGAATCCAATGTAAGCATGTTTTTTCATTATGTTTTTTCGTCATTAATTATTGCAGCATAACATGCTTGTTACAGGTCTGAAGGAGCATGGAGAGGCTGCAACAAGGAAACAATATCAACTTACCCCTTCCATATTTTCTTTTCTTCTCTTCTTTCACATAAAACCAATCAGTTACATGTGACAGAGAAATTGTGGCACTTGCATGACAAGTGGCCAATGAAGCAGTTCTAAATCTCGTAGTTTCGGGATCTTTGGATGGGCTGCATATATGTTTGGATATGAGAAATATATCTAAGCCACTTTATGGCTCCATGATGATGGGAGTCATAATTTATTCTTCCTCTTTTTATGTAATGGTTATGTGGGAATGATGTCCATGTAAGCATCATGGATTCCTCATGATTATGAGAACTTGTGAAGCTTGTATGCATTCCTAATCACATTTTGATCTCTTGTTTCTGTCACCAAAAAGGGACTTTGGCCTTACAACTTGTAAAGGAGAGACATCATTACAGTGAGGAGAATAAAGTGGTCAATATTTGGATCATGACCAGGAGACGTAGCCCACATCGGGTGAACCTCGTTATCAAGGGAAGTGTCATATCCATTATGTGTATTATGTTCTTATGTTTCTTTTCCATGAATTTCTGCACATAGGATATTAAATGAAAACATAACATATAACACATAAGGAAACCTAAAGAGGTTTTATTCACTTTGGATTCAAGCCTATAAGACTTCAAATTTACCTTTAATTGCAAATTTCTCAAGTAAAATGATCTATAGCTTATCCTTTGAAGGATTGACAAAATCGATCAATTATTGGAAACTAATCAACCCTAGGTTTAGATCATGTGGTATCATAGTAGGATTGATACTGATTGCAGGTGTTGAAGCTGAGGATGGTGAGGTCACCAAAAAATTTGTGGTTCGATGAGCTTCAAGAGCTCAACCAAATGCTTCAAGCAGAGAATGTTGTATTGAAGACATTGTTGCATGTTGCAGAAGAAGAGAACCAAAGGTTGCAAGATCAGTTGCAAGCCATGAAGATGCAGACAGGGGAAGGCTCTATGAATGGGACGGTGATAAGAACATCTTGTGAACATGGAAACTTCACCAGTTATGGGAGAGAGCATGAAAGTGCAAATGCATGCACACTTTTTTAAACAAATGAAGATGACCTACATGCATCCAGAAACCAAGGAGGATTCCTAGGAGCATCTTCCACTGATCCTTCTCACCAGGAAAAACTAGACACATCTCAAGAAGAAGACCAAGAATCCCAGTTTGAGATGGAGGTAAATAAACCATGTGTAGTTCCTTTCTTGATTAATGTTGATGACTCTTTTGAAATCCTTGAACAACATGATTCTTGCATCTCCTTAAAGTTGATGAGAAAAATGGGATACGAAGGAGGAGGCCTTGGAACCAATGGCTAAGGTATTGTAGATCCCATTGAGGCAATGGTTTTTCCTTGATATGTCAGGATAGGCTATGTCCCAAAGGATGTTGGAGAAATCTCCAAAACCATTTGGGATGAAGACCCCAGGTAAGTCACTAAGACTCTTGAGGTAAATAGTTCATCAAGAGATGAAATTGATTCAGTTTAGGCTGAGAGCACACCTTCTCATGATCAAAGATTCAAGACATCTCTAGGGAGAGATGAGAATCACAATGAAAGAGTTGATACCAACTCTTCTTGCCATTATGACTCTAGAGGAAACTCACTGAGGTATAAGAAATATCGAAACTCTAAAATGCCATTTTATTATAAGCATGTTAATCATATAAAATAGAGCTTGTGGTATCAAAGACCATGCAATTTTTGTGGATTGAATAACCATGCAGTATCCCAGTGTTTGAAGAGAAAATACTTGTGCAGGGAGGTTATGTCAACCAGGATAAGGACGAGGATAGAAGATTTATTTCCAGACACGGAAAAGAGAAGGGGAAATGCACCTCTAAAGGAGAAAGGCTACTGCAACCATTGTAGTAGAGATGAGAATCATGAGGACACTTTTTGGGACTTATATCTAGATCTATGCCCAAAGAGGAATAAGAATAATAGACATACACCTTCGAGGGAGATAGCCATTCAGTAAGTGTTGCAGGGAAATCTGCCACCAGGAGGAAACAAACTACCAAAGAAAGAAAAACTCGGTAAAGAGGACATGTTCGACATAATGAATGAACGAATGGGAAAAATCCTTGAGTTATTCGAGAGTGGCCATATTTGTAAATCACATGTTGTGATTCATACCCCCTAGAAGGGTATTATGTAAAAGTGATAATTGTTGATATCACTTATTTTCTGGCACATGTTGATATTGTTAGGCCTTATGAGGTAGTTTGGGTATGGGTTTCTTATTGTAAGTCCAATGGACATGAAACTTATAATGTAAATACTTTTGGGGACCAAAATTACTTTCATTTTTTAGGCATGATTTGGATGGATCTAGGAAACATCAAGGAAGCTTCAGAAGTGTCCCAAGAGGCTCAGAATGACCTCAACAGATAGAGAAAGGGAAAAAAATTGAAGTGCCAAAAACTCAATGAATGTAGCATGATCGTGAAGAGCGTGTCACAATCTTTCTAGTGGTGCAAACGAATCGTCAAACAGAGTTACGTATTGAAATATATTCACAGTCAAAGTTTGGTCAACCTAGCCCAATCAGCAGGGGATGAGTCAACATCCGTACTGCTGACATCATCATCCGTACGGATGATGTCATCATCCATAAAACCCAATTGGAATTAGTAGGAAGGTGACACGTGTCATGTTGACATCATCATGACTTGAACATGGTGACATGGAAGCACCAGAGGCTGCCACATGTCACCCAGTTTTGGCGTTTTTGGGTCGATCAGTAGACCAATCGGATTGTGCCACATGGCAGTCTATATAGTCTGTACAATGACATGGCAGGGTGATGTGGCAGTCTATATAGTGACATGGCAGGGTGATGTGATAGTTTGTACAGTGATTTGGAAGTCCATACAATGACGTGGCAACCAAGGTGGCAGTCTGTACAGATGATGTGAAATTCATACAGACATGTTGCTTCCTCCAGAAGCACCACATGGTGGTGTACGATTGGGCCAACAGTAAAATAACATCATGCCTGTGAAGCAGGTGACTGGACAAAAGTGGACCAATAGCTGGGTGCCACATGGACCAATCAAAGGGTGCCATGTGGCACCCCCAAAATTCCCAACGAGGGCATGTGAACGAATTTAAAATATATATATATATATATATATATATAGAGTGGACCTTGCCAAATCTAGAGGTTCCGCCAAAGTTAGAACCACTGCCAAAAAAATACAATGGTTATAACAATCAATCAAAATGGGGAGGCTCGTGGGCTCAACCTCGGGACCTCCCCCTACCTTTATGCCTTCACACATTCGCGCCAACCAACTCGGCCAATGACCTAGTTGGAACATTTGCCAAGGATGTTATTTAAAAACCACTTTTTTCCAATGCACGGGGGAGGAGCATGTCAGTCCGCCTAGGTCCATACCGAGCATGATTTCCAATGCATATGTTAGTACATTATTTACACAGGGTTGCACGCAAACCACAACAAAGGTCTAGAGGAGGCCAAAAGGTGCCTGTGTCTAATGGAGACGATTTGATAGTCAGTTTTAGGTAATTCGGCGATGTGAATCCAATCGAGAGGTCTATTTTTGCAGCATATCTTCAGAACAACAGGCTAAGTTCTGGAGAAGCCAATGTAAGAATGATTTTTCATTATGTTGTTTCATCATTAATTATTGCAACATAACATGATTTTTACAGGTCTGAAGGAGCATGGAGAGGCTGCAACAAGGCAACAAGATCAGCTTATTGCATCTATATTTTATTTTCTTCTTTTCTTCCACATAAAACCAATCGGTTACATGTGATAGAGAAATTGTGGCACATGCATGATAAGTGGCCAATGAATCTATTCTAAATCTCGTAGTTTCAGGATCTTTGGATGGGATGCATATATGCATGGATCTGAGTAGAAATATAAGGCACTCTATGGCTCCATGATGATGGGGGTCATCTTTTAATATTCCTCTTTTTATGTAATGGGTATGTGGGAATGATGTCCATGTCAACATTATGGATGCCTCATGAGAATGAGAACTTGTGAAGCTTGTATGCATTCCTGATCACATTTCGATCTCTTGTTTTTGTCACCGAAAAGGGACATTGGCCTTACAACTTATAAAGGAGAGACATCATTACAGCAAGGAGAATAAAGCGGTCAAGATTTGGATCATGACCTAGAGACGTAGACCACATCAAGTGAACTCTATTATCAAGGGAAGTGTCATATCCATTATGTGTATTATGTTCTTATGTTGTTTTTCCATGAATTTCCACACATAGGATATTAAATGAAAACATGACATATAACACATAAGGAAAACTAAATAGGTTTTATTCACTTTGGATTCAAGCCTATAAGACTTCAACTTTACCTTTAATTTCAAATCACTCAAGTAAAATGATCTATATCCGACGTTTTGAAGGAGTGACAAAATCAATCAATTATTGGAAACTAATCGACACCGGGTTCAGATCATGTGGTATCATAGCAGGCTTTATACCGATTGTAGGTGTTGAAGATGAGTATGGAAAGGTCACCAAAACAATTGTGGTTCGATGATATTCAAGACCTCAACCAAATGCTTCAAGAAGAGAATGTTGGATTGAAGACATTGGTATATGTTATAGAAGAAGAGAACCAAAGGTTGCAAGCCATGAATATGCAGACAGGGGAAGGCTCTATGAATGGGATGGTGATAAGACCATCTTGTGACCATGGTAACTTCACCAGTTATGGGAGCAAGCATGACAATGCAAATTCATGCACACTTTTTCAAAAAAATAAAGATGACCTACAAACATCTAGAAACCAAGGAGGATTCCTAGAATAATCTTCCACTAATCCTTCTCACCAGGAACAACTTGACACATCTCAAGAAGTAGACCAAGAGTCACAGTTTGAGATGGAGGTAAATAAACCATGTGTAGTTCCTTTCTTGATTAATGTTGATGACTCTTTTGAAATCCTTGAACAACATGCTTCTTGCATCAGCTTAAAGTTGATGAGAAAAATGGGATACGAAGGAGGAGGCCTTGGAACCAATGGCCAATATATTGTGGAGCCCATTGAGGCAATCGTTTGGCCTCTATATGCTGGGATAGGCTATGTCCCAAAGAATTTTGGAGAAATATCCAAAACCATTTGGTGAGAATACCCCGGGATAGTCACTGAGAATCCATATGTCAACAGTTCATTAGGAGATGAAATTGATTCAGTGCAGGCTGAGAGCACAACTTCTCATGATCTAGGATTTGAGACATCTCCAGGGAGAGATGAGCATCACAATAATAGAGTTGAGACCAACTCTTCTTTCCAGTATGACTCCAAAGGAAACTCACTGAGGTATAAGAAACATTGAAACTCGAAAATTCCATTTGATTATAAGCATGTTAATCATATAAAATAGAGTTTGTGGCATCAAAGACAATGCAATTTTTGTTGATTGAATAACCACGTAGTATCCCAGTTTTGGAAGAGAAAATTCTTGTGTACGAAGGTTATGGAAACCAGTAGAAGGAGGGGGATAGCATATTTCTTTTCAAAAATAGAAAAGAGCAAGGGAAATGCACCTCTGAAGGAGAAAGGCTATTGCAGCCATTGTAGCATAGATGGGCATCATGAGGCCACTTATTGGGCCTTACATCCAGATCTACACCCAAAGAGGAACAAGAAGACCATAAAAACACCTTTGAGGGAGACATCCAGTCAGGAAGTGTTGCAGGGAAATCTGCCACCAGGAGGAAACCAACTACCATAGAAAGGACAACTTGGTAAGGAGGACATGTTCGACATAATGATTGAACGAATGGCGAAAATACTTGAGTTATTCGAGAGTGGCCATCTTTGTAAATCACATGTTGTGATTCAGACCCCCTAGAAGGGTATAATGTAAAAGTGATAATTGTTGATATCACTTCTTTTCTGGCACATGTTGATATTGTTAGGCCTTGTGAGGTAGTTTGGGTATGGGTTTCTTATTATAATTCCGATGGACATGAAACTTATAATGTAAATACTTTTTGGGACCAAAATTCCTTTCAGTTGGGAGGCGTGATCATTATGAATCTAGGAAACATCATGAAAGTTTTAGAAGTGTCCCAAGAGGCTCAAAATGGCCTTAGCAGACAGAGAAAGGAAAAAAATTCGAAGTTCCAAAAACTCAGTGAAAATGGCATGATTGTGAATAGTGCATCGAAAGATTTCTAACGATGCAAATGGCTCGTCAAGTGGAGTTATGGATTGAAATATATCCATAGTCTAAGTTTGGTTAACCTAGCCCAGTCAACAGGAGATGAGTCAGCATCCATACTGCTGACGCCATGATTTGTACAGATGATGTCAGCATTTGTATGACACATGTGGCAGGATAAGGAAGGTGACACGTGTCATGTTGATGTCAACATGGTGATGTGGTAGCACCAGAGGCTGCCACGTGTGACCTAGTTTTGGCATTTTTGGGTTGATCTATGGACCAATCAGATCATCCCACGTGGCAGTCCATACAATGACATGGAAGGGTGATGTGGAAGTCCATATAGTGACATGGCAGGGTGACGTGGCAGTCCATATAGTGACATGGTAGGATGCCATGTTAGTCTATATAGTGACATATCAGTCCATATAGATGACATGGAATCCGTACAGACACGTGGCTTCCTCTAGAAGTGCCACATGGTGGTGTATGACTGGGCCAACAATGAAACGACATCATGCCTTCATTTCAAGTGACTGAAAAGAAGTGGGCCAATAGCTGGTGTTATAACCCTAATTTGCACCATACATGCTTACCTGGCATCAAGCCATCTCAGATTCCTTCTTTGAGAAAACACTGCTGAACAACTCTTTAAAAAACCTCTTTTATAAGGGCCCACACACCCTACTCCATTATTGCACGTGTGTACATGCAAGCTAACCTAAAACAACTCGTGTGTACCTACAAAAGCATGAAAAAAGGAAAGTTGTCGACAAAACACACAACTTTGGGTGAGGTAACTGAAACTCCCAGCCATGCATGGCTGAGGGTTTGTCCAAATACCTAGCTTATTCTAGCCTATAAAAGAAGGGTTAGGGGTCCCATTTGGAAGAGGAGAATAATAGTAAAGAAACTCTACCCAATTGCACATTCCCATTGTCCCAACCCTTTAGCCATCCTTGTGCAAAGAGAGATACAAAGCAAAGAAGTTGGAGGACATTTGAAGAGGAGCCCAGGATCAGGTTCGCGGAGTGGTGGCCAGTATCGACATTGTAAGTTGATTCATTAAAGTTAATAATAAAGAAATGCTTTTCCCGTCCCATTATATGAGTTCTTCATAGTTTAGTGAATATATGTTTGAATCTCTAACCCATTAATCTATAGAACAAATGCATGTAGAGTTTGTTGCTTGTTTTGTATGCAGGTCAGTCTTGGGAGGATAGCTGCTAACAAGCGATCAAGTGTGAAGAAGGATCGACATGAAACGTTCAGAACAAGGTATGTTCATTTAACCATGTATTTGCTTAAAAGAAATGGGGATTAGGTCTAGGAAAATGGTAGAAAGTAGGATTATTTCGGTCTTATCTGCATGCATAATATAACCCTAAATGCTAGTCTGTAGGGGGATTTCCCACCACAACAGAATTGGCAACCATACTAGGGAGATCTCTAGGGTTCCTGAGAATATTTTTGGGTATTTTTAAGAACTGGTTTCATTTCCTATTTTTAGAGTTTCTACAAAAGTATGAGCTAACAAAGATTCTGGTCTTCCATACCAGTTATCTCTATTTATTTGCTTGACTGCATCTTTTTTTTGAGACCCACAGAGGTACACACAGCCTGTATAAGGTCTGGACACATGTACCCACGCCCAACCCTCACACAGCCTGTATAAGGTCTGGACACATGTACCCACGCCCAACCCTCACACAGCCTGCATGTACACGCTAGCTGAGGAGGTGTCAGTTGCGTGTATGATTTCAGAAAATTTCTTTTAGGGAGGTAGTCATCCTCTCCCTTGTCAGAAGTATTATTTCTCAGGGGTTTTCTAGAACTCATTCTAGTCTCTTTTTTTTGCATTTTTGTAGCTTAGGTTTCACCTCAGATTGGTTTTGTTCTATGAAATTTTCTTTCAATTGTTTTCCTTTTTCTGTTAAAGTAAGTTTCCGAGTCTTCAAGAAATTTTGGTTCTCAGTACCAGTAGTCTCTGTCTGGGATTGATTGCTTTTCCTTTCATTTTTTAGATTTTCAGAAGTACACGTGGCATGTATAAGGTCTGCATGCGTGTACATGTGCCTTGACTATACACAACTCACATGCACATGCTTGCTTTTGAACTATCAACAACGTGCCTGTGGAGAAGATTTTTGTTTAATGTGAGGCAGTCATCCTTTCCTTTGTCAAGAATTATACCTCTCAGGTTTTTGGGTCTCTGTCATAAGCGGTCGGTAACTTAAGTTTTATTACAGCATAGCTTTCTTTTTCATTTAGAATATTTCTTGTGTTTCCTATCTTTTTTAACTTATTTTTAGCTTGAAATTTTAAGAAAAATGAGTTGCATTTTGAATCATGCGTTCATCGTTTCTTTTAGAATATTTTGTTATTTCTTCTTTGATTGGAAGAAAATATAAAAAAAAAAACTTAGTGTGTAGATCTCTTTCTTTCCTGGCATTTTCTTTGCATTGTTATTTGAAAAAGAAAAAGAAGTTAGCATAGCGTTGTGTTTTCTTCTAATTTTAAAATCATTTAAAAAAACAAAAAAAAAAAACAAAAACATAATCATTCTTTGCCAGTGTTCATATAAGTTTCATCATTTTTCGCAGGAGTCTTAACACCATCAGTTGCACTACTGTACCCTTTTGAGTAAATTAAGCCAGTAAAAAGAATGCTAATTAAAAATTACTAGACTTTATGTTTGTAGGGTCCATCAACTAGATTAGGCTAAAGCCTTGATTTAGGTTGGAGAGGAAACTCTTCAAGGCTATAAAACAAACATACAAGTTTGTGCTAAGGAGTGTAGAAATCCAGTATCAGAAAGTTATCTGGGACCCCCCTCTAACACAGGGGCTAAACACGAGGTCGCGTGCAGAAAGATAGCGGAGATAACCCCTCCAAAGGTGGACCAATTGTAGTGGAGAACACATATAGAGGGCTTGTCTTGGGATTCCATCGATTGCATTTGCCACGGAGCTTCATGGGTCTTAAATCCATTTGAGGTCCTCAATTTTCTTCCAGACCACTTTCCTTCAATACCCTTGACAGGTTTTGGGCTCAATACCCTGCTCATTGTGGTCTACCCGACTTTCGACTGTACCCGCCCGGTGACTCTTCGCACACTGGCAACCTAGTTGCCTATCTTTTTTAGGGACATACACAGGTGACTGTGGGGGTATACCACGGTACCTAGGATAGACATCGGGCCACACTTTGCTGAGTATACTCGGAGGGTGCTTCCATTTTCGAGTTGCACTTGCACCGATAAGTTGCTCTAGTGTTGGTTGGTGTAACTGTTCTTCCAACTAGTTAGTCATTTGCTTGATTTTCCTTTAGGAACTTTTAGTGTGTGCTCTGTGCTCCCTAGTTTTCCATAGTGAGCTAGTCAATCATGGCTTTAGGTCTCTAACCTAGGGTGGTAGACCACCCACTCTGCTGGTCGTGAGGACTTTTTTGTCTTTCTCTTAGAAATGTGGAGCCACCTCTTTATAGGCGTTGTTTTAATACCACTGGTTCTTGAGAGTCAGTGTGTGAGACTTTTACAGATTTGAATGATCCCACAAGGGGAGAACCTGTGGATAAGATATTCATGGCTAAATTTCCCAGTGATACCAACCAAGGAGCCCCTTCACAAGGGGATTCTTGTTCTTTTCCCTTCTTCAGAAACGTTGGTGTCCTTTTGATGGCCACTTTGTACATTCCTATGTTGAATGTGGGATTACTGGTTTGGTTGGGTACCATTCCAAATGTCCCAAATGCTCTTGACACTTCTTAGTTAAGCACTTTATTTCATGGGCACCCTGTTGATGTTTCCTTGTCAGCAAATTCTTCTCCTCCTCCTTCTCCCGCCTCTGGTGAAAGTACAGTTACTAGTAACCGAAAGTCTAAACAAAATAGAAAGGGGAAGAATAGGAAGAAGAAATCACCAACCTCTGCGAGTCATGTTGGAGATAGGTCGAAAACCTCTACAATTCATGTTGAAGACTAGCACCCAACCTCTGCAAGTTATGCTGGGGGCACACACTCACCCTCTGCAAGTCATGCTGGGGGGAAAAGTCCAGTCACTGCTATTCATACTGGTAATAGGTCTGTAGCCTTTGCAAGTCATGTTATCGACCCATCACTAACCTATGAAAGTCATGTTGGAGATGTGAAACCAACCACTAATAGTCATGTTGGGGGCATTGATTTTGTTGAGAAACCTAGACGGATAGGACGTAAGCCTAAGTTCCCTTGTAAGCTTTGCAAGGGAGATCACCTTACTCATTTATTCCCTAGCATTCTAGAGGTACAAAGATTATGGTCCCTGTCTGCAAGCTCTTTTGATTCTGAGTCTTTTGAGGTTTCCTCATAGTCAATTCATCCATTGGTTGAGAAAGTGGTCATGCCAATGCAGTCATCGGTTGATCCCACTCCTCTTTTAGGGGGTGAGGTACCTTTAGACCATGTAGTCTCGCAGCCTATTCAGCCATTGGTTGAGAAAGTGGTCATGCCGATGCAGTCATCGACTGATCTCACTTCTCTTCTGGGGGGGAGGTACCTTTAGATAATGTAGTCTCATGGCCTATTCAACCATTGGTTGTGAAAGTGGTCATGCCAATGCAGTCATCGGATGATCCCACTCTTCTTTTGGGGAGTGAAGTGTCTACCTACTATGTTTTTAGCATTTATGGTTCAGTACTTTTAGAACAAGGGGGCATTCCGCTCGTTCTGAGCACACCCCCTCCAAGCCCTAGGATGGTTTCCATTGATTGGAATGACCTTGTTGAGCCTCTTCTTTATTCTGCCACACCTTTTCAAATAAGGGTTGAAGTTAATTCAACAAAAAATTATTGATGTATTGTGGATGAAGGAACCTCTGCAAGTATTTTTTCCTCCTCGATTTGGAAAGTCTTGGGATCTCCTTAGCTTGTGTCTTCTCCGCATGAACTGTTGGCTTTTGACAGACTTCCTAGTGAATATTTGGGGGTTCTTCCTTAGTTTCCTATCTTGTTAGGTGGGAAGATTGTCCGTGTCAATGTTACAGTGGTGCAAGGCCCGTTAGATTTCAATATGATTCTCGAGCGAGATTATGTATATGCTATGAATGTTGTGTTGTCTACGCTCTTCCAGGTGATGCATTTTCCTCACAATGGAAGCATTATCACTATCGACTAGCTAGCATCTGATAACCACCATCCTAATTCGACATTATTTCATACTGCCCCTTTATATGTTCCTAGCATTCGTGTATACTCTACCCTACCACGAGTTAATTATGTGGTGTCTTATCCTCGATGTTCAATTGCTTCTGAGCAGGAACTTGTGCAATCATGTTTTTCTTCTCGAGACTTGGAATCAGAAATTGATCCATTGATGTATCCAATGGGGGCATGGGAGCCCTTGATTCCCCCTCTTGTTCCAAGTAGGCTTGAGTATCCTTCCGAGTCTAATCTCGTTGTTTGTAGATCCTCAAGCCCTCGTGCTCATGACTCTTCGCTGATAGACTTTGCCAGTCTTGGCCAGAACCTCCATCATCATATGGAGTATGGTCAGTTTACTTCACCCTTTGGGACTGTCGACCCTCATTTGCATGATTTCTCAAATTTTGAAATGCCTTCATATGAGGCTATCCTTGAAGCCATGACTACGATTTATATCCCACAGGAGGACTTACACCGTGGTTTGTGTTTTCTTCCCTTTTGGGAGGCTTCCCATGTTGACTATTGAAGAGACTCCTGGTCTGAGCCTAGTAGCGGGATCTACCTGAACCAGTTTCATACATGATTTGTAGCCCCCATGGAGTCTTCTTAAGCACTTTTCAGACTCCCTAAAGATGAAAAGATTGTCGAGTGACCTTGTTTCTTCACAGCCATTAAATTGTTCTAGAAGAGCGTCCCATACATGGGTCTTATTTTAAGCCCTTTTCAGACCCTCTAAACATGAAAAGAATGTTGAGCGATCTTGTGGCCTTTCACACTCGTTAAACTGAAATTTGAACTCACATCTGTCTGGAGGTAGTTTACCCCTTTTTTGGTCTGGACGATCAACTGTACGAACAAAGGTATACTCTATGGAACTTCAGTTCTCTAGAAGAGTACCCTCAGGTATAATTTTACCCCTTTTCGGGCCTGAGGGACTAAACTTATGAAAAAGGAACCCCCTAGGAGTCCATAGTTAAGCTCTTTTCAGACTCACTAAAATTGAAAATATCACCGAGTGACCTTCTTCTTTCACACTCGTTAAACTGGTCCAGAAGAACATTCCTGACGGATTCCATATTTAATCTTTTTCAGACTGCTTAAAAATGAAAAAAATGGTCGAGTGATCTTGTCCTTATCACACTCATTAAAATGATTTTGAATAGACATCTTGTCAGTTCTAGTTTACCCCTTTTTCAAACCGACTAGACTATCTTCGAAAAAGATACCCCAATGGAGTCTCCTTTTACGTTTTTTCAGACTCTCTAAATATGAAAAACCATCTAGCTTACATTCTTTGGGCTCGTTAAACTTACCTCAAAGGAAGTTACCATTGTGTGTTTTGTTAATATCATTTGCATACCCACATCTTTGGCCTAATGCCGGCTCTATGTTGCTCTCAACTTAACCATTTGAGGCATGCCTTATACACAATCCCTGTAGCATTTTGCCTCTGTGTCTTGACACCTTTGGCACCTGGAGGATTTTTCTCGAGTGTCATTTTCTTGCATATGTCTCTTTGCCTTGAACATCCCTATGTTCCATGTGCTTGGAACTAGTAGGTTTGCGACAATCGATTCTCCTTTGTAATGTAACATTCTTTTATTCCTTTTTCCAAAATTATTGGAAAAGACAAAAAAAATCAAATATACCCCAAAAAGAGGAAGGGAAAAGAGCATAATGAGTCACCCTTGGATAAATCACATCTGTCCATTTGTTCATCAAACCCTGGGATTTAATATGACCTTAGGAAGCTTTTCTCACTACATAGAGTTGTGTCCTCCTCCATTTGGTTATTCTTCCAAACATATGGAGAGTTTGCATTGCCACCTGCCTTGTAAACTTATGTTAATGCCATGATGCCTGAGTCTCATCATTTGTCGTGATGTTGTCCAAGGGAAGTTTGTCACCAAGCCTGAGTTGGCCCCTCTATAGTTTGTCTCTTGCCCTCATACCCAACCATCCTGAATGTCCAATCAAGTCCTTGTTTGAAATCAATGAAGCCTTCAGTCTGATCATCAAGATTATATAGTCCATGATCAACGAGTCATCAAAGACCTATGGGTGGTGTAGTCATACACTCATATTACACTCCTACCTTGAGTTTTGAAGATTTTGAAGTTGTTGCTCGAGCTCTGAAGACCTCATCTCCAACCATCAGGTCGTATCAGCTTCTAGAAGATGGATACTCTATATGTATATATTTTTGATTTCGAGATGTAGCTCCATTGTGTATTGTTCACGGATACACTTTATATAGTTATTTGACATGGATCTACAGTGTATTTGATTGGTAGCCATGATTCTATTTTATCCCGAGCATGGGTATGCCCTTCTTGGTGAGACATTTGTTATTTTGCAGATGACGCCTCCCGGTTCCTGGTCCCTGGGCTCACCTATTCGACACATCAGTAAAGATTGGTAATGTATTTCGGCTATCAAATGCTCTTCTGCCCTCACACATTAGGGAGAATTTTTTATAACCCTAATTTGCACTAGACATGCTTACCTGGCATCAGGCCATCTCAGATTCCTTCTTTGACAAAACACTGCTAAACAACTCTTTAAAAAACCTCTTTTATAAGGGCCCATGAGCCCTACTCCATTACTACATGCATGTACACGCTAGCTGACCTAAAACAACCCATGTGTACCTACAAAAGCACGAAAAAAGAAAAGTTGTCGATGGAACACACAACTTTGGGTGATTTAACTGAAACTCCTGGCCACGCATGGCCGAGGGTTCGTCCAAATACCTATCTTATTCTAGCCTATAAAAGAAGGGTTAGGGGTCCCATTTGGAAGAGGAGAATAATAGTAAAGAAACTCTACCCAATTGCACATTCCCATTGTCCCAAGCCTTTAGCCATCCTTGTGCAAAGAGAGATACAGAGAAAAGAAGTTCGAGGACATTTGAAGAGGAGCCCAAGATCAAGTTGGCGGAGTGGTGGACGGTCTCAACATTGTAAGTTGATTCATTAAAGTTAATAATAAAGAAATTCTTTTCCCGTCCCATTATATGAGTTCTTCATAGTTTAGTGAATATATGTTTGAATCTCTAACCCATTAATCTATAGAACAAATGCATGTAGAGTTTGTTGTGTGTTTTGTACGTAGGTCAATCTTGAGAGGATAGATTCTAAAAAGTGATCAACCGTGAAGAAGGATCGACATCAAACGTTCGGAACAAGGTATGTTCGTTTAACCATGTATTTGCTTAAAAGAAATGGGGATTAGGTCTGGGACAACGATAGAAAGTAGGATTCTTTCGGTCTTATCTACATGCATAAAATAACCCTAAATGATAGTCCATAGGGGGATTTCCCACCGCAACAGTTGGGTGCCACGTGGCCCAATCAAAGGGTGCCACATGGCACCCCCAAAATTCTCAATGAGGGCATGTGACCAAATTTTCATATATATATATATAGCGGACCCCACCAAATCGAGCAGAGGTCCCACTATATCTGATGGTTCCGCCAAAGTTAGAACTACTACTAAACAAAGCCAACGGTTATAATATTCAACCAAAATGGGGAGGCCTACGGGCTCAACCCCGGGACTTCGCCCTACCTTTATCCCTTCACACATGCGTGCCAACCAACTCGGCCAACAACTCGTTTGGAACATATGCACATGATGTTACATGAAAATTGATTTTCTCCAATGCACGGGGGAGGAGCACACCAACCTGCCTAGGTTTGTACCGGGAATGATTTCCAATGCATATGTTAGTGCATTAATTACACAGGGTTGCACGCAAATCAAAACATAGGTCCAAAGGAGGCTGGAAGGTGCCTGTGTCCGATGGAGATGATTTGACAGTCGTTTTTAGGTAATTTGGTGATGCGAATCCAATGGCGACGTATTTTTTTGTAGCAGAGCTTCAAAACAACAAACTAAGTTCTGGAGAAGCCAATGTAAGCATGATTTTTCATTCTTTTGTTTCATCATTAATTATTGCATCATAATATGCTTGTTATAGGTATGAAGGAGCATGGAGAGGTTGTAGATTCTATCTTTTCTTTTCTTCTCTTCTTCCACATAAAACCAATCAGTTACATGTGACAGAGAAATTGTGGCACTTGCATGATAAGTGGCCAACGAAGTGTTGGATCATGTTGTCATTGATGCCAATGGTTTGATTAATCAATGTGATTGATTGATGTCAAGTGATTGATTGATAACAAAGGACTGATTGATTGATGATTGATGTAATGTAATATGTATTTTCCTTGATGAGAATGCATAGATGAAGATGGATCAATGAGTTTTCATTGATATGATGAATATGGATCAATGAGTTGTCA
>JZKD02S1934301.1:301486-331623 GCA_000966675.3 Picea glauca
GGTTTTATATTTTCTACTTGTATATGTCATGAAATAAAATATGGTTTGTTTTTACAGGCATGTTTTCATCCACATACTCCTAGTGAGGGGCCTACTAGTACTATTGATGTTATTGATGATTTGTCACATCATGAGAATCTAACCCCATGTGCATTTGATCATGTGCCATTATTGTCAAATGAATAGTCAGTAACACATAACAGGACACCCCAGAAGGAACATGTGGGTGCACCCTATATTGTTTGACGTATGCCATATCATGCAGAACATGGTCAAGAGGTCGATGCAATAGATACTAGTATTGATATTGCTCAAGGATCATTTCCTAGATCTTCATGTGTCACTAGAACGGGAACACTAGAGACCACATTTTTTTTGGACGAAAATCTTGTTCTTGTAAAGATAGAGAAGATCCCAGGTATTTAAAAAATGTTTTAACTATTATATATAATCTGATTGAAATTTACTTATAGATCATTCTTTTTAAACTAATGATCGCATTATTGTTTTGCAGGAAACAATGTTTTTTATAAACATCTAAATGATTGGTCATTGGAGATATTTGGGCCCACCATGTGAATAGTGTGGGATAAACAAAGTAAAAATTTAAAATATGAGCTCACTAATCGCTTGATTGGGTTGTTCTATGGTGAGACCTTCAACAGAGCGAAGGTCCTCAAGAAAGTCGGCCAACATAAAAAGATTGTGAGGGACCAATATAGGGTTCATATAGAAATGAACCCTAGGTATGAGCGCCCTCCAATGATTCTAGTAAGGGAGTGGAAATCCTTGTTGGATGATGGAAAGGAGAGGGCTTTAAGAAAACATGGAAATCTACCACCAGGCACATGAAGGTATGCAATACTTTGAACAATGTAATTATATGTTTATTACTCTTTATTTTTACATGAAATTTGCAACATCTAACATATTTAAAACTTTTCATAGGCCGCTAGAAACATCAAAGGCTAGGAAAGAAAAACATGACCATCACAATCTTGTTATTGGTAGTCATTCCAATATGGTGGCATGAATTGTAAGTATCAATAACTCAAATATTGTATCCAAATAATAAATTGCATATACATTTCTTTTTATTTTACTATAAAAGCTAAATTGGCGATCTTATGAAAAATTGCAAGCCGATCAGTTCAACGAAGTTCCAATGGAGGAAGACTTGAGTTTTGGCTTCCATCACAGCTTTGCAGTTGTTTTTGAACACCAAAAAATCTTGGGCATTGGGAAAACACAGTCTTCCAGTGATCCAACCCGTGCGCAGGTAAATAAAATCAACAAAGTTTATTTAAGATTGACTACTTGTGCAATCTATTCATTATTAATTTTGGACATAAAATATTGAGTCTCTTTATTTTAAGCAGGAAAGTGACAATACACATAATGTCGAGGATGGATAACAACTCAATGAAGGTCATTTTGTGCATCATGGTAATGGATGTATTCATGTGCTACAAAACAAATAGTATGGATTAGAATTTTAAATTTTAAATTGAAACTAGTGTATTAATTGCAATATTTGATGTTTCAAGTACAAATCATGCAAAGGGACATCTTGTACAAGATGAAGAAGCTATACTAGAAGATGAAGTACATGATGTGGCCCCGTCAGGTAAATAACACCAATCTAATGTTGTTTTTATCAATGAAATACTTGTAATGATAATAACAAAATATATCAATTTAACATTTCTTCATTATTGTAGTAGATCTTGGCACCTTATAGAAACATCCACATCATGAGTACAAGACCCACCAAAAAATAAGAGAAGTTGTAGAGGCGGCCATAATAGCTTATAAAGAAGTTGTAGAATATGATCAGTTGATTTTTGAATTTGTGAAAAGAAAATATCCAAAAAAGAAGTGATTGTAATAACATTATGACATATTGTTTTTTATAATATAAACTAATGTCATGAAATATTTGTTTTCTCTGAATGAGTGAATGAATGAATGTTATAATTACTTAATGAATGAATGTTGAATGTTTCTTTATGAAGAAAAGCACATATTTTCACATAAATTCATTTATTTTCAAGTACATGCATTGGGTATGGGGAAATGAGAGTGATGTGTTGGGGGGGGAGGGGAATATGAGCTTCCACCTTCATGTGGTTGGCCCTATTCAATAGAAAATATTAAACTATTCTCAAAACAAAGAGAATATCAATAAGGTAATTCTCTTTATTCTTATGTATTATATATTCTTGTAAATTTTGAAATGCATGTCTATTTCTTAAATTCTTTTTCATAAATTTAACATTTCATGGTTCATTGATTTCTATAAGACTTCACACTAGCAATTGCAACTGATCACTATCCTATGTGGAGAGATTGCATCAATTATACTAAAAGGTACATAATACTCATGAATTTATCTTTTTATATGTTTCTTTAGGTATTTACCTTTCATGTGCATTGTAGTGCTTTACTTCATTTATTATACGTAGTTTATTTCATTCATTCATGATTGTATCCATATTTACCCTAACAAACCTAATTCTCACTTTACCCTACCATCCCCTACCTTACCTTGCTCTCACCTTCCAACCCTAACTTGATGTAACCTATCCTATTCATCTAACATACCCTATCTTTTCTTACCCTACCAACTCAACCTAACATATCCTACTCTTACTTATACTAAATAAACCTAAATTGATTTTGTACTATATTGTACCCCATGGGCACCATTGATGGTGTGTACCATTTCATGCCAATAGGGTGAGAGAAGAACATTGAATGGTATGCCACTTGCATAGAAAACCTTAAACATGTTTTCATCCATGTTGTTAGTTCTTGAGAAAACCTCCTTGATTATTGAGGAGGTCAGTTTGAAAGCATTCAATAATTGAGTATGTGTTTTCTTTGATGGAAAGGAGAAAAGTGAGACTATCTAGCTCTATTTTCAAATAAAATTTAGGAAGCAAGTTTTCAGGTTTACAAATTATTCCAAAGATCAAGGAGTTGAGAAAATAGAACTAAACCATATATTTTAAGTAACTATTGATAGATGGAAAAGAAGAAATAGGTAGGTAAATCAAATGAACCAACTATTACATGCAGTTATAGTTGAACACTTAACTAGAATAATAATTCATAATTCATAAAAACTGAAATCTTTATGAAATTTTGATCATGAACACAGTGTATAATCTCATGCTTCTTTCTAGAAAATTGGATTGTTTGATCTATTTTCCCCTTCCTGGGTTGTGCCAATATTGATCCCAAATAAATGGTTGAGACATCAACATGAACATGGAATTTAGGGTCCAGTTTGGTAAAACTAGGATAAGTACATTTACTAGATTTTATTTCAAAATTTCTAATCATTCTTGGCATTAAATAGTCTATAAAAAGTCTTCCACCTTATTTAGTAATCACTCCGCGAGTGTTGTGATAATGGCATGCCCCTTAAGAAATATTCATTAGTACCCACTATGGACTAGATTTAACTATGGTATATGAACATAGGTTGGGGCCTTGATATCGAAAATACTCACTATTTTACCTAGATCCACAAGCATACAATCCTTGCAAAAAATAGGGTATATTAGCATGCCAAATGGCATGCAGAATATGTCTCTACATCATGACATGACCATGTAGTAGATTGTATATAGTATATGAATTTAAGTAAACTTTTAGGATCTTTTGGATGTACTCTCTACGGGATTCTATTACCATTCTGGAGAAATATTGTTAGGGTGCTATTTAGGACAAATGGAATGACATTATAAACAAAGGAGCACACTCGATGGAAAACATTGTTTTATTTGTGTCCTCTCCAACTTTTTTCACTTGATAATATCTCGAGAATCGATTAGTTAATTAATAGGTTTCCTTTCCCACTACCTAATATACCACCTCATCACTGAAGGGGATAGGAAATAGGTCATAAACATTGGTTGCATTTAGGCCCCAAAAATCAACATTGACCCTTATTCCTCCTCCCACTTTCGTGTCCTAGATTAGTATGGGGCTAATCAAATTTGAGTCATGTGTGTTGAATATAAACCTATCCACAATATGTTTTCTAATATCCTCTTTTACCCTCTCTTTGATTCTCAAATTCAACCTATAGATCCTTTTTATGGTGGGCTTGGAATTCGGCTTAAGTTTTATTGGCATTTCACCAAGTTCCCCTTTACTCCCATTTATTTTAGTTAATATTTATAGGAATAGATCTACATTGTCCTTAAGAAATGTTACAACCTAAAATACCATCTCATCATCCAAATATTCTCTTATGGATGCCAATGTAGGTTGTTATTCTATACCAATGTTCAAGTGCATTATCTTTAAAGTTTCCCAATATATTTTCTCATAGGGTACTCTATTGTCTCTTTTATTGATATTTATCCCTTTGATTCTTAGAGTAAAAAGTGTCACAACTTATTCAAATCATCTTGTTCTTCTATCTCCTTTATTATCTTATCACAAGACTGAAAACCCTAACCTTCATCTACCCAATCGGGAATTGGTTATTTATTTTGTTGCTTGTGTATATGTGCTTTGCATACATATATCAATCATTTTTACATCCTAATATAAAATAAGAAATACTTAATTGAATTTATATAAAAAGTGATACTCAATGCCTTACCAAGATACAAGAACATTGAGTAGAACCCTTCCTTTATATCCTTCAAGTTATAGGTCTACCAACAGATCTCCTTATTTAGGTACTAGGCCTTGGGGATGGACCCCAAGGTGTAAATAATTTTATGGACCCATTATTTTTCTAGGAATCTCTCAATGGTCCACCTTTGGATGCACTTATTTTCATGTAGGAATAGATTTGTCTTTCCCTCATAGACTTATAAAAAGGTGATTGGATCCTTTTCTACCCTTGGAAAGTAAATCTCCCAGTGCTTGGGTGGTGGAGAAAACCAATTTCATAGTGTTGTTTGGAATTCTTCCTAACCATAAAGGGAATATTTGTGAGTATCCCACCACCTAAATTTCATGGATCTCAACATCATGTCTACTTTTGGTACCAATTTCTCTCTTGATACCATTATTATTAGATCTTCCATAATCTCTTCAACATCTCTTGTACCATCAAAACTTCTAGGGTCTTGTAGCTCCATTCCAATCCAATGGATAGACCTAATAATGGTACAATGGGAAGATGGAAAATATTGGTTGTTCTCCTGCCAATCTTGGAATGCTTCTTAGATTAATAACTCATAGAACAAATGCATCTCTATATAGTTTCTCCATCAATAGTGGGTTTGATATAATCATCTCTCATTGTTGTAGTCAAGTTATACAATTGCTCCACTAATTTAACATGATAACATAATCTACTAGATCTATGTATCACTTCCCTTCGATAGGACCAATGGGTTGTATTACTCTACTTCCATCAGTTTGAAATCACATTTCCCTTCTCTTTAATTTAATTATGGCCTCATTTTGATTTTACCATTTGTATCCAAGGAGGGTAGGGTAAGTATTATTTTCTCGGAGATCTTAATGACTTCAAAATATATGATTGTTTTCACATTTCCATGCTTGACCTAAAATTACTCTAGGCATTCAATGGGGTAGATTATGTACTAATTCACTATTTGCAACTGAATTTATGAGTATATTAGACATCAGCTCACATCATCTCCTACAATTTCTTTGGAAGGATGTTCACATCAATTCCAGATCAAACATGGCATGTCACACCTCATACCCATGGATCTAAACATCCATATAGAGTTCTTGACTGGTACAAGGATTCTTCTTTTGATCAATCCATCAAAATTTTCTTTTAGGCTAGGGATAGTAGACGGGTTCTTATTTCCACTCCCCCCACCTCTCAAATATCTTGTTGAAGGCATACCATGAATTATTTTTAATCCCTTCATAATATATGATTCTAATGAGGGTATGTAATAATTCATGAACCATATTTGTCGAGGTGCTCTCTCTAGTAGATATATATTGTGATCACTAAATTATTTTACCTAGCCACAGATAATTAGGGCCATTATTGACCACTAAGTTACTATTCGCACCATTCCCTAGCATAGTGGTTTCTTCTTGTAATGATTCCAAGTATTCTTAATAATAAACCTTCTACTTCACCACAGTTCTTGGTCGTATGACCTATGGACTTGTACTAATCACATTGCATCCTTCTCGACCATGTGAAATCCCAAGAAAATATACATATGCCATTGCAATTATATCATCTTATGGAGATTATGTAGCTACCATCCCTACTTTTACATATCCTCCTTCATATCCACTTTTGTAACCTTTACCATATCCTCCTCTAAACCCTCCTTTAGTCATTCTAATGTTTTCATGCTTCACCTAGAAGGAAATTTTTTCAAGCCACTTGGCTAACACCTATAGGGCATGATAGTTTTATGTGGAATGATTGTTTTCCCTACAAAAATTATAGAGAATGGTATATGGGATAGAATTATACCTCTATAGAATCATGTGAAGGTGCAGGGGTGGGTGCAAGACCTACATATGTTAAATTATTCACCTACCATGTTGTACGGGAACCTAGTAGGTGGTTTCATTGGGTTAGTAGTAGTAACATCAACTCTTAGTAAGGGATAATAATTTTCCATGTGACCCTCTATCCTACACATGATACACCAATATTTGTTCCTCCTAACCTTGGTGTGTCTCATTTCATGGATTTGTTATATTATGGATGAGAGTTCCAAATGTAATTGAGAAAGCTTAGGAATAACACTAGTTAATGACATAGTCTCAATTTCTACTCTAGTCTCTCATGTATACCCATTCATCAATTCTATATTTATGGCTTGGGCCAAGGCCTCTTACTAGGTGGTCCATTTTTTTTGTATTAGTGGTATTGTTGTCAACGAAAGAAAACCTTGAGTGAAAAACTCCTTTTGAGCCTCGTGGATTGGGTAAGAGTTTTTTTTTACCAAGTCATGGAAGCACTGATTATGTTCCCAAGAACTAATTGTATTTCAAATCCAATACCCTCTCTTTCAACCACCAACTATTCTTATATCCTATTTTCTACTACCCTTTCAACTCCTTTAGATTCACTTTGGTATATATACCCAATATATATCTCTAGGTATATAGGGATATATCCATGGGTATATATACCATTTTGGTATTTTATTTTATTTTTAAAAAAAATTATTTCTGTCAGATATTTGACACCAAAGAGCTTGTGTCTGACAGTTGTGTTATAGTTCCAATGGCTAAAGGTGTCGGATTTTCACCATCCATGAGGGAAATCCTTCGACGGTTGTGAGTGTTGTATTATCATCGGTCCTGTCATGGGTCCAACGTGTTTAAGAGGTGGTTAACCGACAGTGAAGTAGTCGAATATTCTACGGATACTTATATTAAATATTAAACAAATGAAGTAGGATCTTCGATGCAGATGTGTCAACGAACCGACATATGATTTTTCCTATCGAATATCTGATGACATGCCACCAACACTTAAAACAAAATAATGTCTTCATATTATAGACACATAATTTTTGAATTTTAGACAAATTAGTCATCGAATTTTGGGTACAAATGTAGTAGTGTGAGTAGTCTTATTTTTCACTTGTAGATCCATCATCTTCCTGAATTATGACACTTTCTTCCTAGATTCTAAAATCTTCCCTTCTGCATGTGAATTCATCATGATATCGTACTACTATGTATCCTGTGAGTGTGATTTTTGGGACATGTTCTTCCTTTACCCGCTATAAATTATGATATTTCACTATTGTGGATTCTGAAAATATGATCCTTGAGAATTTTTATTCTTTCACTTTCTTTTCTAGTCTTTCTCGTACTATTGCAAATCTTTCAATCTCTGGGACATGTTTTTCTTTCATCTTCTCTTCTTTTCTTTCTTTTCATTTCCAAACCTTCTTATTCCTATTATCAATTTTTTATTTCATGGATGGCTCTATCAGGATTTTGGAATTTCGAGCTATGTGACCATAATTGTGGCATTTGTAACATTCAATATTGTGAGGAGACACATAAGCACTACTTTCTTGAACATTCTTCCATATGCTCTGTAGTATACAACTTTATGTCCAAAGTTAGAACAATAAAAATAGTAACCATAAAAGGAGCTTTGATACATGCGAGTAGATGATCGTCTCTGTGATGTAGTCCTTCTAAATTCATGCCTTGGTTGATCATGAGCATAGTTGAATCTTCTTTGTTGTCTGAAAGTAGATGGTCTTCTTGAAAAGGTATCCTTCCTCTTGGACTTTTGTTGACCATGATTACTTCCTTTAAGTTCTTTTTGTAACTCTTACCCTTTTCTTCATACTTCCTTTCCAATAACCTATGAAATTTCTCTTCAACTTTATTTGTTGACGATGTGGATGCTTCTTCAACATTTTTACTTAGCTTCACAACGTTTACTCTCAACATGACAACTTCTTCTTCAAGCCTCTCAACCTCTTTTTCTTTCTTCATCATCTGATTCTTCATGACTTCATCCTTTCTCTTTTCCTATTCAAGTTGGATCTTCAAGGAGATGATTTATTCTTAAGGTTTTCTTTCTTGTTGACTAAATTATGCTTCATGATTCTTTTCCTCTTCAATCTTAGGATTGTGTTCTATTTCATTGAAATTTTCTCTGTTGACTTCTTCATCATCTGATTTGTCACCTACTTCATTTTATTTTGTTTCTTTCCTTGCGTAAAGATATTGTAGGTTGTCCCAAAGCTCTTTGGATGATGCACACTATCACACTTTGGTTTTTACTGAATTAGGTAATCCTTTCATGATGAAATATATTGCAATATTATTGTTCCTTTTCAATTCCTTCTTGGATGAAGTCTTTGGAGGCTTCTTTGTAGCTTTGTACCTTGTCTCAATTTATCACCAAATATCACATCCTTATTCCTATAAAAATTTGTTCATCCTTTTATTCCAGAAGGTGTAGTTCTGACCGCTAAACCTTGGTGCTCCAATCTTAGCGTATTCCACGATCTCCTTTTAGTGGTTAGATTGCTTCCTGAAATACCAAATATGATACCAATTGTTGGAATACTGAGGGGGGGGGGGTGCAGTGAATCAATGTGATCACAATTAGTACTTATAATCACAATATAAAACCTCCAATTAATATTATGAGCATTAAAAATATCATCAACACCATAAACATCACATAAACACAGTACACCATAATTTTATGTGGAAACCCAATGCAAGAAAGAACCAAAAAATGATTTTTTTATTGATCAAAGGGTACATTCATTGGAAGCACCAAATTCATATTTCTCCAAATACAACTGGAAGGAGGCTCCAACCTCTTGTTTATAGGTTGTAACCTGAAGGAAGCTCCAACTCCCTAATTTTCAGAATCCAACCAGAAGGAGGCTACAACCCCCTTTCCTTGCCCCATCCAACTGCCCTGAAATATAAATGTAGACCAATATGTCACTACCACATCAAATTTTCACTGTCCCTTTCACTATACTGATATACCATCATTTTCACTATCAACCTATCATCACAACCTATCACTTTCAACCTGTCATCACAACCTATCATTGTCAACGTGTCACAATAACATGTCACTATCAACCTGTCACTGTCAACTTGTCAAAACAACCTCTGATATTGTAGTTGACATGGTGTATGTGATCACATACATACATACCTTCCTCAACTTCATCAACAAGAGAATAACATCTTCATCAACCTTTACATGACTCTCACAAGACTAGTTTTGGATTAGTCACAAACCCTAAATTTCAACAATAATAACTCTATACATGTAATGGATAAAGGTATGAAACTTGTATCCAACCTTATTCAATATTTCTTCTGAAATTCCTCCAAGTTTCACTCCTTGAATCATTCCTTAAAAGGATCTATAGAGAAAATGACAGACCTTGCTGAATTGTGTCATATTCTAGAGAGAAAACATGTACAACATGTCACATGCTCAATATTTGATATCTTATTATGAAAATATCACAAAAAAAACTAAAGCCTATAATATTTCCATTTCAATTGGTCTCGTGTCATTTTTATTCTCTATGAATAATTTATGATTATTTTACCTGGAACACCTGTTTAAAACAAGTTTCGAGACTAGTCAAAATCCCTATCTTTCAGATAGTGTATCTCCAAATGTACAACGACCCAGAAGATGAAATTTATACCATAGGTACCTTTATATGACTTCTCAATATAATCCTATTTTCTCTATCTACATAATTCTATAAAATAAGTTTAGCAAAAATGGTAATATGACCTATAAATAACATACCTTAGAACACATCATCAAAAACTTCATCTTCCCTTGGATTTTCGACCTTCTTTACTTCACTTGGACTTCTCTACCTCCAACCTGTATTCTCAGAAGTGAATACATAGAATTTATTTGCAATGGACTCTTCGTTGTGTTATAAAGAGAAATTTATTAATGACATGCAACTGTTATGCAGCTCATGATGGCATGCAACTCACATGCATCATGTTATCTTCTGTTTACACTTTAATTATCCATGCAATAATTAATTATACCTCTAATAATTAATTATTCCTTCAATAATTAATTATCCCTATAATAATTATTTGTCTTTTGTTTACTTCCACTTTAATTCGACATGCAACTTTGATCAAGAGTTGACATCAATGACAACCAATCTTAATAATTAATTATCCCTGTAATAATTAATTAATATTTTTCTATAATTAATTAATATTTCAATAATTAATCCCTTGTTGCAACCACTTTGATTGATCAAGCTTCTTTATGACCTTATAGAGGCTTCTAGAATATTTTTTAGGTTCCTCCAACTTCATAGAGCCATATCTCCTCAACCTTGAGGAACTACCATATATCATCGTAAATGGAATGATGTGTAATATCCATCTATGATAGTATTACCTACAAGTATACTAACCTTCATGTCTTTATTCCTCAATCAACTATGGGTTCCATAACCAACCTATCATTGGATCCTCTCACATGTATCATATACCAATGGCACCTCTCAACCAAATGTCCACCATCACCAACACATGCCTCTACCAATCATCTACCAACCTATACCATGCATCAACCATGCACATCAACACTTGTACCATACCATGTGCCAAACCATGCACATCAACCATGTACATTAACCTGTACCATAATCTGTACCATAACAAGTGCATCAACCATGCACCAAACCTGTACCATATCATTCCATACACTATGTACCATAACATATGCTAAACAAGTAATACCAATGGTTTACCTCAAACAAGTACCATCATCACCAAAATATGTATCATATCCATGTGCTACCATATACCAAGTGTATACCTTAACAATATGGCAATATCAATGGTAGACCTCTAACCCGAAAACCAAATTTCCAATGATTTTGTCCACATCTCTAGGGATTCTAGAATTCCCCAAGGTTTGACATAAATCTCTAAGTTCACTCTCTAAGGCTTGATATCAATGAAAACAAATTGTCCAAACCAATTGTCCAACAATCTCCCCATTTAGCATTGATGGAAACACCAAAATTGATTGCAACACCGCGCTCATGCTCCCCCTGTGACCATCGCTCCTCATCAATGTTTCTATTTCTTCCCCTTTGAAATCAATGGAAAATGGTATCTTCCTTGGGGATGTTCCCCTATATCCATGTCTTTGTTCTTCTCTCCCCCTTTGAATTCTCTGCAAGATGTCACATAGAAAAAATGTAGGTCTTCCTGTAGATGCTTCCTTTTGGATTTTTTGTCCATTATTGCTTCCTCTTGTAAATCATTTACATATATAAAAGCATTCAAAGTTTGAGAATTAAAATATTTCATATCAAAATCATCCAACTATCTCTGGGTTAGTCTCTAAATCAATATCTAAACCACTTTCTGAACCAATGTGTGAACCAATCTCTCATCCACTAACATATATTTGTTCAGACTTGCCAAGTGTCTTACAAATTGATCCTTGTCCATGTGATCCATCTATAACTTCATTATTCTGAAGACTTCTCTGAATCCATTGCAACTGAAAATCACATACTTGCATCTAAAACTAAAACAACTATGCCCATTGGTCTACTCAACTGCATATCAAACTCTACGAATTTGCAATGAATATATTCCTGCCTAAATATGTCCTCTATGAATCTCTGCATCAAAAAGTGTACAAATGATATTCCTTGTTTCAGTAAACTGATATTATGCATACCTACATGGATATGTGTTTTAAAACATGTTCCTTAACCAACCAATCTGTCATAGGACATCCTATACCTCTTCCATCAAACCACTCTCAATCAAACATCTGTAACACCACTCTGAAACACTTCATGATCTCTGAAGGATAGATATATGAATTGTAATAGTTTTTGCAAAGACTCCCCATGTTCAATATTCATATTTCATGGGATTATCCAAGTCAGATGGCTCAGAACAATGGAGGAATCTTCCCTAATGTGGAGTAGTCTTCATATTCACATGTGGATCCATAATCTTCCTAATTCTCACACTTTCTTCTTGTATTATAACATCTTCCCTTCTTCATGTAGATTCATCATGATCTCGTACTACTATGTATCTTGAGAGTGTGATTTCTAGGACTTGTTCTTACTTTACCTACTTTGCATTATGGTATTGCATTGTTGTGGATTCAAACAATGTGATCCTCTAGACTTGTTCTTCTTTCAATTTATTTTCTTGTCTTTCTCGTACTATTGCAAATCTTACGATCTCTAGGACCTTTTCTTCATTCATCTTCTCTTCTTATATTTATTTTTCTTTTCCAAACCTTCTTATTCCTATTATCAGTGTTTTATTTCATGGATGGCTCTATCACGCTTTTGCAATTTCGATCTATGTGACCATAATTGTGGCATTTGTAACATTCAATATTGTGAGGAGCCACATAAGAACTACTTTCTTGAACATTTATTACATATGCTTTGTAGTATACAACTTATGTCCAAAGTTAGAAAAATAAAAATAGTAACCATAAAAGAAACTTTGATACATGGTAGTAGATGATCCTCTCTATGATGTAGTCCTTCTGAATTCATTACTTGGCTAATCATGATCATAGTTGAATATTATTTTTTCTCTAAAATTAGATGGTCTTATTGAAAAGGTATCCTTCCTCTTGGACTCTTGTTGACCATGATTCCTTCCTTTAAGTAATTATGCATAACTCTTAATCTTTTCTTCATTCTTCCTTTCCAATAACCTGTGACATTTCTCCTCAACTTTCTTTGTTGATGATGTGGATGCTTCTTCAATTTTGTTATTGAGCTTGAAAAATTTTACTCTCAACATGACAACTTATTATTCAAGCTTCTCAACCTCTTCTCCTTTCTTCATCATCTGATTCTTCTTTACTTCTTCCTTTCTCTTTGCCTCTTCAAGTTGGATCTTCAAGGAGATGATTTCTTATTCATATTTTATTTCTTGTCGATTGAATTATGCTTAATGATTCTTTTCCTTTTCAATATAAGGATTGTCTTCTATTTCATTGGGATTTTCTCTGTTGACTTAGTCATCATCTTAGTTTTCACCTACTTCATTTTCTTTTGCTCCTTTCCTTGCATAAAGATCTTGTAGGTTGTCCCAAATCTCTTTGGTTGATGCACATTGTCCCACTTTGATTTTACTAAATTAGTTAATCCTTTCATGATTAAATCCATTTTTATATTATTGTTCCTTTTCAATTACTTCTTGACTACAGTATTCATAGGCTTCTTTGTAACTATGTACCATGTCTCAACCAATCACCAAATATCACATCCATGTGCCTGTAAAAGGTTTTCATCCTTTTATTTCAGGAGGTATAGTTCTGACAGTCAAACCTTGGTGCTCCAATCTTTGCGTATTCCATGATCTCCTTTCAGTGGTTAGACTACTTCCTGAAGGACTGGCTCTGATACCAATTGTTGGAATATTGAGAGGGGGGGGGGGTGAATCAGGATGAGCATAATTATTACTTTTAATCACAATATAAAACCTCCAATGAATATTATGATCATTCAAAATATCATCAACACCACAAGCATCACGTAAACATGGTACACTAGAATTTTATGTGGAAACCCAATGCGGGAAAGAACCACATAATGATTTTCATATTGATCAAATAGTAAATTCATTGGAAGCACCAAATTCCTATTTATCCAGCTACAATTGGAAGGAGGCTCCAACCCCTATTTATAGGCTGCAACCTGAATGAAGCTCCAACTCCCTAATTTTCTGGCTCCAACCAGAAGGATGCTAGAACCCCCTTTCCTTTCCCTATCCAACCACCCTGAAATATAAATTTATAACAATATGTCACTGCCACATCAAAATGTCACTTTCTCTGTCACTATATTGATATACCATCATTGTCATTGTCAACATGTCACCCCAACCTGTCACTGTCAACCTGTCACCACAACCTGTCACTGTAAACATGTCACAACAACCTCTGATCTTGTATCTAATCTAGTGTATGTGATCACATACCTAAGTATATTCCTCAACTTCATAAACAATAGAATAGCATCTTCATCAACCTTTACCTCACTCTCACGGGACTAGTTTTTGATTAGTCACAAACCCTAAATTTAAACAAGAATAAATCTATACCTATAATGAATTAAGGTATAAAAATTGTGCCCAACCTTCTTCAGTATTTTGTATGAAACTCCTCAAAGTTTCACTCCTTGATTCATTCCTTAAAAGGAGTTATAGAGAAAATTGAAGACCTTGCTGAATTCTGGCCTATTCTAGAGAGAGAACTTGTGTGGCATGCCTCGTGCTCAATATTTGATATTTAATTCTTAAAACATCACAAAACAAACTAAGGCCTATAATATTTCCATTTCAATTGGTCTCACATAATTTTTATTTTCTATGAATAAGTTATGATTCTTTTACCTGGAACACATGTTTAAAAATAGTTTCAGGACTAGTCAAAATCCATATATTCCACAACGTGTATATTTTAATGTACAAAGCCCTAGAAGCTTAAATTTCTACCACATGTACCTTAATATGTCTTATCATCATCTTTCTAGTTTTTCTATATACATCATTCTATAAAAAAAATTATAGAGAAAACGGTAAGATGAGCTATAAATAACATACCTTAGAACACATCATCAAAAAATTCATCCTCCCTTGGGATTTAGGCCTTCTTTACTTCACCTGGACTTCTTTGCCTCCAACTTGTATTCTCATAAGTTAATACACATAATTGATTTTCAATGGACTCTTCTATGTGTTATAAAGAGAAATTTCTTAATGACATGCAATTGTTATGCAACTCATGATGGCATGCAACTCACTTGCAACTCACATGCATCCTCTTATCTTATGTTTACACTTTAACTATCCATTCAATAATTAATTATCCCTCCAATAGTTAATTATTCCTGCAATAATTAAGTATCCCTACAATAATTAATTTTCTTTTGATTACTACCACTTTAATTCGACATGCAACTTTGTTCAAGAGTTGACATCAATGACAATCAATCTTAATAATTAATTATCCTTGCATTAATTAATTATCCCTGCAATAATCAATTAATATTTTTCGATAATTAATTAATCTTTCAAAACTTAATCCCTTATTTCAACTACTTTGATTGGTCAACCTTCTTGATGACCTTCTAGAGGCTTCTAAAATATTCTTGATGATCCTCCAACTTCACAGAGCCATATATCCTCAATCGTGAGGAACTATGTGGCATACCATATATCACTGTAAATGGCATGATGTGTATTATCCATCTATTATAGTATTACCTGCAAGTATACTAAACTTCATGTATTTATTCCTCGATCAACTGCGGGTTCCATGGCCAACCTGTCATTGGATCCTCTCACATCGATCATATACCAAGGGAACCTCTCAACCAAATGTCCACCATCAACAACACATGCCTATACAAAGAATGTACCAACCTATACCATGAATCGACCATGCACATCAACACATGTACCATACCATGTGCCAAACCATGCACATCAACCATGTACATCAACCAATACCATGATCTGTATTGTTATCACATGAACTTGTCAAAGTCCTATGGGTTTGTGGTTTCTACCTAAGTTTGTAATTTTGCCTCAGTCTCCCTATTTTCCCAGCCCACAGCCAGTCATCTGAATCCTCGATCATGAAGGCCATAGCCATGAACACAAAGCACAACTTTCCTAACAGTCCATTTTGGGATCTTATTAGGAGAGATCAACGATCGAAGATTATCATGACAATCGGGAGCTCGAAATGTTGTTAAAATTGTTCGTCAAAAATCCAAAGTCCCGAAACCCGAAAGTGAATATGATGTGTTGATCAGCAAGAGCCATGTGTCATCAAATCCACAAATCTAGGTAAAATCACATGGAAGAGTGAGAGATATTTGAGTTTTGGTTTTCCCAGAGCCTGGAGACCTGAAGTGGATCTCAGCCATCCAAATCCAAGAATGTCACACGTCATCGGATCTGTCACTCCAGGAATTTTACTTCGAGAGTTTTAAAATGAGAAAAGCATCGAAGTATCGAAGGCCCAAATTCCTGAAGCATCGAAGTCTCGAAGTGTCAAAGCATGTGACACACTCTCATCAGGCATGACGTGTGGCACTTTTTCTAGGTCATTTTTTCATGGCCATGTCACTCTCCTTATCATGACACATCAACAGACTGACATCATATGACATCATCTAGACCACCCATCAAAAGGGACATGTGGCTGAAATCCATGAGCTCCAAATAAAGGCCCGAAGTAATCCTCGGTCATTTGATTCATGAGGACATGTGTCAATATATCGCCAGCTTCGGGTAAAGGCCTTTGGGAGCCCAGGTTTGAGATTTTATTTTCCTGAAGTCCAAAGACCCGAAAAGCATCTCAGTCGTCAATCTCAGGGAGCCACGTGTCATCAGATTCTTAGCTCTAGAGGTTTTACTTGGAGGGAAATGGAGTTTGAGAATTGAAATTCACGAAGGTCGATCCACGAAGAAAATCTCGGTCGTTGTTTTGAAGGGGAAGATTTGATCCGTCAATATAAAAAGTGCTAGAGCTAAGCCATTGATCAGAGGGCCTAATATTAGATTGCAAGATCAATGGTCACACCAAATTCTGGGGTTGGAAGGTGTGAACATTTTAAAATCTCAGGGGTGGGCCGCAATTAGAGCCGTGGTTTCTAGAAAGGGACGTGTGGTGGTTCATGGTGAATTCTGGGGACAAAAATGGTTTTCTTTCAGACCACCATTGGTAGTGCCTGCAATTGTGCAATTGTGTAGGTTCATGGCCCTAGGTCACATTGAAGATGGAGCGATGGACAGGAGCTATGACAAAGGCCGAAAGTGCCCGTATTTGGTCACAAAAGAATATCTTCTTGGCCTTGAGGCATCGGGATTGACTCAAAGAAGTCATGGGCACCGCCTAGAACATTCATGGTTTTCAGGCCTAGTCCTGATCTCGACGAAGGTAATTATTGAAAATGGGGGTGGTGGTTGAGACCTCGTCTCACCCCATAAATGGAATGCATGGAGAGAAGGGTCGTGGGGGCCAATTGTCAATCCAAAATTTCCTAAGGGACGGATTTTCCTGCAAAGCACATAACTAAGTCAGACCTACATCTGACATAAGAAGGCTTGTACAAGCTGACAGAGTAGGCGCTGACTGGAAACTTTGAATGCAAGGGTCTGATCACATTCCTGGTGGTTGCAACATTTTTAGTATATATAGGCAGTTTTTATATTTTGTTAAGGTCGAATGGTTGAGCTAGGCTCCCTGCTATTGTAATATTTTGATGAAGAACACAGGTTCTCTGGTTATGTACTTGATTTGAGATTTCTTGATTAATCTAAGTCAACTTTCTTACTCCATTTTATTTTCCTCTGATATTGAGAGAGCTCATGAATGACTGATTCACATGGATTGTTGTAACTGTATTATGATGATTGTTTGATTATAGTGTTGTTATGATTTCTTTCATTTTCCTTGAAATTTGAATTCAAGAGGATATTGTGTTTGAGTTTTTCCTCCTTAGGTTTCTTGAAGACCTAATGTCCACGATAGACCTCTAAAATTTTCTCACCAAAGTATTCCTCCTACTCACCTTTAATCCAACTTACTAACTGAAGTTGATCCAAGACCTCAATTGCTTGTGCATACCAGTTCATATTTCTGAGTTGGAACGTTATTTTCATCGAGTATTCTCCATTTGGCCTCTTAAAAATCATTCACATTTACTGTATAAACTAATGGGTACTGGGATTACCTTCTATGCAATATGAGGGTGACTTCTAGCGCTAACATTTATAGCATTATTGTCGGGGAAGGAATTGAAGACATTTCCCTGGGATAGAACGACAAAGAGCTTTTGATTTTGAAGGTGCATAAGATATCATATCCATTGAAGATTGTGCTTGCACCTGGCGAATCCACTATGTCTACTCCACTATTTTAGTTGTAGCTTCCTATAGCACACCCGAAGATGACCCAGAGAATTTTTCTCGAGAAGGATTTTAGCAGCTGCTTTCTCAGCTTGAAAGTTCCCTGGGAGATTGACAACGATCAGATCTGGTCTTTGATGGTGAACAAAGAACAGACACATTCAGACTGCATATCATTCACCTGGAGACTCCATGATTAAAGGATCCAGTGGTGATTCCACTATTTTGAAATGGAACGAATCTTGGCTCGGAGGCTTGCTCCTTTTAATTTCTCCTATCTTCCTACTTTTCCTAATGTTTTTCATACCATGGACGAATGCAATGATTTTCTGCCCATATTTAGAGAGATTAAAGATGACAACCTTGCAGAGCATCTCCGTGAGTTTCATGAACTCATGCATCAGTGGGAAATACATCATGATAATTTATTATTGATATGTTCATGATCTCGTTAGCAAGAGATGCTCGCGAGTGGTACCACACCTTACCCCCTGCTAGCATCTACTCCCTCGAGTATTTTCATGTGGCCTTCAATAGGCATTGTCAAAAGTTTTATTCCTCTGAGTTTATTTCTCATAACTGTTGTAAGGAATATAACGACTGTGTTAAGGATATAACATATTCTGATGCAGACTGTGAGGATGAAGAAGATTCTTTGGGTGAGTTGGTGGGACTGGTAAGATCACTTTCTGCAGAAATAGAAGTAAAGGCATATTTTTCTTGCCGATCTTATGAAGAAAACGCAGAGGATATTCCAGTCCCTGAAACAGATGTTCTGGGAAGCCCTTCTTATGACGAAGAAGTGATGTCGGATACTGACCAAGAGAAAACAAATTTTGATGGATATCCCAGTGAAAATGATGAAGAGCAGAGCTTTTCCATGCTTCCATATATTAGTTTTGATAGTGTTGATGATTGCATAGCCATAGATGTATCATATTCTTCCCCTGATGCACCTGTTGTCTCAGTTGTAAGAGAATATATAGCTGTGGAGGAGGATTCTTCTCTTTCCTTCAAGAGGTTTTCCGTGATGTATTTTCACCTAGGATTGAAGAGAAGAATCAAGAGGTCGCTCATTTTTCTTTGCAAGATAAAAGAGTTATGAGCTCACCCATCTTTGATGAGTGTTCAGATGAAGAGAAACAGATCTCCACACCACATTTTGCTGACTTGGGGAGCAACCAGCCTGTGTATGACAACTATGAATTTGATTTCGATGTGGATATGAAGGATTTCCAAGACCATACTATAGATCCTTTTCCTTTATACATTAAGGAAGGGAATTATGTGGAAATCATCCATCTTGGGCTCACAAAAGACACTGAGAAGCATGATAGAGAGTAAGAGCCATCCATGGATATACATGAAGACACTTCTTTCTCTCATCTAGCAGATGTTATCGGAGCAAACAAAGGAGAAATGGAGGAGCTAAAGGTGCATTTTATCTCCTGTCTTGAACCTGTAGTTGAGCAAGTATCACCTGGGATCAACCGATCTACATCAGTCCTATACCCACCTATACACTCTGAGAGCATCAAACGATGGGCGAGTAACCATGAAGAGCAGGAGTTAATTTCTTACTAGTCAAGCTTTCCTGATTATAAATTTTGTGACCCTTTGGATTATATATGGAACTATGTTTTCCAAAAGCATTGGAGCCTGCAAAATTGTTCATATTATCATCATTCAGAGGTATTTCCATTGTTCCAATACATGTTTTATTTAGGTTGTCATACTTCCCTTATCTTTTATGGATTATTTGCAGTAAAGAGAAGAATTATATTACCAAATAGTCTAGGTGGTTATGGTGGAAGTTTTCTTTCACCTAACGCTTTGTAAAAATCAATTAGTCTAGGAATGTACATAAATAATCTCTTTCTGGAGCATGTGTGTTTGTTTTCCTTTTTATAAGTAGAATAGTGTACATGTCAAACTTCGGTGAAATGTTTTGAGCTCGACTCCATAACCCAACAACTAAGGCACTGGAACTACTTGTTCTTGGCATCTCACAGGGAGCATGCCATCCCTTGTGGAGCCAAATGTTATCACATGAACTTATCAAAGTCCTATGGGTTTGTGGTTTCTACCTAAGTCTGTAATTTTTCCCCGATCTCACTATTTTCCCAGCCCAAAGCCAGTTGTTTGAATCCTCAATCATGCATGCCACAACCATGAACACAAAGAGAAACTTTCCTAACAGTCCATTTCAGGATTGAAGCACAAGTGGAAGGCAGTTTTAAATTTTCAGTGGTGGAGATCCATTAGGAGAATCGATCAACGACGTGAATTCTTTTGGAAGGTCAAAATTGTGCGAAGTATAGCGCCAGAGAAAAAGCCTGAATATCAAAGATCGAGAAAAGATTGAATATGGGTCGTGGATCTTATTGGAAGAGATCAACAGTGGAATATTATCACAGGAATTGAGAGTTCAAAATGTTGTTAAAATTGTTCATCAAAAATCGGAAGACCCAAAACCCGAAAGTGAATATGATTCGTTGATCAGCAAGAGCCACGTGTTGTCAGATCCACAGCTCCAGGTAAAAGTGCATGGAAGAGTGAGAGAGATTTGAGAGCCATTGATCAGAGGGCCTAATATTAGATCACAAGATCAATGGTCATGCCAAATTGTAGGGTCAGAAGGTGTGCACATTTTAAAATCTCAGGGGCGGGTCACAATCAGAACCATGGTTTTTAGAAAGGGACGCGTGGCGGTTCATGGTGAATTGTGGGGACAAAAGTGGTTTTCTTTTAGACCATCCTTGGTAGTGCCCTCAATCATGCAATTTCATAGGGTCATGGCCCTAGGTCACATTCAATATGGAGTGATGGAGAGGAGCTACGCCAAAGGCCAAAAGTGTCTGTATTTGGTCACATAAGAAGATCTGCTTGGCCTCGAGGTGTTGAGATTGAATCAAAGAATTCATGGGCACCGCCTAGAAAATTCATGGGTGTAAGGCATCATCCTAATCCTGATGAAGGTAGTTATTAAAAATGGGTGTGGTGGTTGAGACCTTGTCTCACCCCATAAATGGAATGCGTGGAGAGAAGGATCATGGGGGCCAATTGTCAATTCAAAATTTCCCAAGGGAAGGATTTTCCTGCAAAGAACATAACTAAGCCAAGCTTGCATTTAACATAAGAAGGCCTATACAGGCTGACAGAGTAGGCGTCGACTGGAAACTTTGAATGCAGGGATCCGATCACATTCTTGGTGGTTACAACATTTTTAGTATATATAGGCACTTTTGATATTTTGTTAAGTTCGAATGGTTGAGCTAGGCTTCCTACTATTGTAATATTTTGATAAAGAACATTGGTTCTCTAGTTATGTACTTGATTTGAGATTTCTTGATTAATCTAAGTCATCTTTCTTACTCCATATTATTTTCCTCTGATATTGAGAGAGTTCATGAATGACTAATTCACATGGATTGTTGTAATTGTATTATGATGAATGTTTTATTATAGTGTTGTTATGATTTCTTTCATTTTCCTTGAAATTTGAATCCAAGAGGATCTTTTGTTTGAGTTTTTCCTCCTTAGGCTACTTGAAGACCTGATGTCCATGAATGACCTCTACACTTTTCTCACCAAATTCTTTCTCCTACTCACCTTTACTCCAACTTACTGACTGAAGTTGATCCAAGACCTCAATTGCTTGCACATACCAGTCTAGATTTCTGAGTTAAAACGTTATTTTCATTTAGTCTTCTCCATTTTTCCTCTTAAAACTCATTTACATTTACTATATAAACTGATGGGTACTGGTCTTACCTTCTATGCAATCTGAGGGTGACTTCTAGTGCTAGCATGTACCATAACAAGTGCATAAACCATGCACCAAACCTGTACCATTTCATCAATGATATACCATATCATGCCATACACCATGTACCATAAGATATTATAAACAAGTAATACCAATGGTGTACCTAAACCAAGTACCATCATCACCAATATATGTATCTTATCCATGTGTTAAAATATACCTAGTGTATACCTTAACAATGTGTCAATATCAATGGTAGACCTCTAACACGAAAACCAATTGTCCAATGATTTTGTCCACATATATAGGGATTCCAGACTTCTCCAAGGGTTGAAATCAATCTCTAATATCACTCTCCAATGGTTGACATCAAGGACAACCAATTGTACAAACCAATTGTCCAACAATACCCCCCTTTGGAATTGATGGAAACACCATGCTCAAGCTCCCCCTATGACCATCACTCCTCATCAATGCTTCTATCTCTCCCCATTTGACATCAATGGAAAAGGGTATCTTCCTTGGGACTTCTCACCCTGTCTTCATGCCCCTATTCATCTCTCCCCCTTTGACTTCTCTGCAATATTTCGTGTAGATCAAATGTAGGTTTTCATGTACCTACTTCCTTTTGGAATTTTTTTCCATTGGTGCTTCCTCTTGTAAATAATTGACATATATAAAAGAATTTAAAGTTTGAGAATTGAAATATTTCATATCAAAATCATCCAAATGTCTCTGAGTTAGTCTTAGAATCAATCTCTGAACCACTTTCTGAACCAATTTGTGAACCAATATCTCATCCACTAACATATATTTATCCATTCCTTACAAGTTTCTTACGAATCCATCCTTGTTCATGTGACCCATTTGTAAATTCACTATTCTGAAGACTTCTATGAATCTATTTCAACTGATCATCACATACCTACATCTAAAACTGAAACAATGATGCACATTGGTCTACTCAACTACAAATCAAACTCTAAAAATTTCCAATGAATATGATCCTGCCTGAATATGTCCTCTATGAATCTCTGCATAAAAAAGTGTACCAACAATATTCCTTGTTTGATTCAGTTGATATTCTATATACCTACATGGATATGTGTTCTGAAACTTATTCCTTAACCAACTAATCTATCATAAGACATCCTATACCTTTGTCATCGAACCACTCTGAATCAAACATATGTAACAACACTCTGAAACACTTCATGTTGTCTGAAGGATATATATATGAGTTGTAATAGATACTTCATAGAATCCCCCTATTCAATATTCATATTACATGGGAGTCTCCAAGTCGAATGGCTCAAAACAATGGAGGAATCGTCCCTAATATGGAGTAGTCTTGTTCTTCGCTTGGGGATCCATCATGTTCCTGAATTCCAACACTTTCTTCCTAGATTCTAGCATATTCCCTTATCCATGTGGATTCATCATGATCTCATACTAATATGTATTCTGAGAGTGCAATTTTTGGGACATGTTCTTCATTTACCTACTCTGCATTATGATATTGCACTCTTGTGAATTCTGACAATATGATCCTTGAGACATCTTCTTCTTTCACTTGATTTTCTATTCTTTCTCGTACTATTGCAAATCTTGTGATCTCTAGGACCTGTTCTTCATTCATCTGCTCTTCTTGTCTTTCTTTTCTTTTCCAAACCTTCTCATTCCTATTATTAGTGTTTTCTTTCATGGATGGCTCTATCATGCTTTTGCAATTTCGAGCTATGTGACCATAATTATGGAATTTGTAACATTGCCACATAAGCACTACTTGCTTGAACATTTCTTCCATATGCTCTGCAATCTACAAATTTGTGTCCAAAGTTAGAAAAATAATAATAGTAAACATAAAAGGAACTTTGATACCTGGGAGTAGATGATCCTCTCTATGATGTATTCCTTCTAAATTCATGCCTTGGATGATCACGATCATAGTTGAATATTCGTTGTTTTCTAAAAGTAGATGGTATTCTTGAAAAGGTATCCTTCCTCTTTGACTCTTGTTGACCATAATTCCTTCCTATAACTAATTATGTGTAACTCTTAACCTTTTCTTCATTCTTCCTTCCTGGTAACCTATGAAATTTCTCTTCAACATTCTTTGTTGATGATGTGGATTCTACTTCAACATTTTTACTAAGATTGACAACTTTTTCTCACAACATGATAACTTCTTATTCAAAACTACCAACCTCTTCTTCTTTCTTCATCATCTGATTCTTCTTGAATTCTTCCTTTCTCTTTGCCTCTTCAAGTTGGATCTTCAAGGAGATGATTTCTTCTTCAGGTTTTATTTCTTGTCGATTAAATTTTGCTTCATGATTCTTTTCCTTTTCAATCTCATGATTTTATTATATTTCATTGGGATTTTCTCTGTTGAATTCTTCATCATATGAGTTGTCATCTACTTCATTTTATTTTATTCCTTGCCTTGCGTAAACATCACGTAGGTTGTCCCAGAGCTCTTTGGTTGATGCACATTGTCCCACTTTTTTTTTAATTGAATCAAGTAATCCTTTCATGATAAATCCATTGCTATCTTATTTTTATTTTTCAATTCCTTCTTGGTTGCAGTCTTCAGAGGCTTCTTTGTAGCTATGTACCTTGTCTCAACTGATCACCAAATATCACACCCATGTGCCTGTAAAAAGGTTTTCATCCTTTTATTCTAGAAGGTATAGTTTTGACCATCAAACCTTGGTGTTCCAATATTAGCATATTCCATGATCTCGCTCCAATGGTTAGACTTCTTCCTTAAGGACTGAATTTGATACCAATTTTTGGAATATTGAGAGGGGGAGGGGGGGGTGAATCATCATGAGAGAAATTAGTACTTTTAATTAGAATATAAAACATCCAATGAATATTATGAACATTCAAAATATCATCAACACCATAAACATCACATAAACACAGTACACCATAATTTCACATGGAAACCCAATGCAAAAATGGACCACGAAATGTTTTTCTCATTGATCAAATAGTATATTCATTGGAAGAACCAACTTCCTATTTCTCCAGCTACAACTAGAAGGAGGATCCAACCCCCTGTTTATAGGATGTAATCTGAAGGAAGCTCCAACTCCCTAATTTGATGGCTCCAACCAAAAGGATGCTACAACCCCCTTTAATTTCTCTGTCCAACCGCCCTTAAATGTAAATGTATACCAATATGTCACTACCACATAAACCTATCACTATCCCTGTCACTAGAATGATATACCATCATTGTCACTCTCAACCTGTCACCACGACCTATCATTTTCAACCTGTCACTGTCAAACTGTCACAACAACCTATGATCTTGTATCTGACCTAGTGTATGTTTTTACATACCTTCATACCTTCCTCAACTTCAGCAACAAGAGAATATCATCTTCATCAACATTTACCTCAGTCTAACTGGACTAGTTTTGGATTAGTCACAAACCCTAAATTTTAACAAGAATAACTCTATACATGTAATGAATAAAGGGATGAAACTTGTATCAAACCTTATTCAATATGTCTTTTGAAATTACTTCAAGTTTCACTCCTTGAATCAATCCTTAAAAGGAATTATAGAGAAAATGACAGACCTTGATGAATTCTGGCCTATTCTAGAGAGAAAACTTGTACGACATGTCATGTGCTCAATATTTGATATCGTATTATGAAACTATCACAAAACAAGCTAAGGCCTACAATATTTCCATTTCAATTTGTCTCACATCATTTTTATTCTCTATGAATAAGTTATGATTGTTTTACCTGGAACACATGTTTAAAACTAGTTTTAGGACTAGTCAAAATCCCTATCTTCCACAAAGTGTATCTCAAAAAGTAAAACTAACCTGAAGCTTAAATTTATAACATTGGAACCTTGATAAGTCTTCTCAATAACCTCTGATTTTTTATATCTAAATACTAGAAAACAATTTATAGTGAAAATGGTAAGATGACCTGTAAATAACATACGTTAGAACACATTATCAAAAAATTCATCCTCCCTTGGATTTTCGGCCTTCTTTACTTCACCTGGACTTCTCTGCCTCCAACCTATATTCTCAGAAGTGAATACACAGAAGTGATTTGCAATGGACTCTTTCTTGTGTTATAAAGAGAAAATTCTTAATGACATGCAAATGCTATGAAACTCATGATGGCATGCAACTCACATGCATCATGTTATCTATTTTTTACACTTTAATTATCCTTGCAATAATTAATTATCCCTCCAATAATTAATTATTCCTGCAATAATTAATTATCCCTGCAATAATTAATTATCTTATGTTTACTACCACTTTACTTCGACATGAAACTTTGTTCAAGAGTTGACATCAATGACAACCAATCTTAATAATTAATTATCCATACAATAATTAATTAATCTTTTTCGATAATTAATTAATATTTCAATATTTAATCCCTTGTTGCGACCACTTTAACTGGTCAAGCTTCTTGATGACCTTCTAGAGGCTTCTAGAATATTCTTGAGGTTCCTCTGTAATACCTTTGTTTCCCCCAGCTTGCAATTAATCAATTGTGAATAACATGTCATGACATGAGAATAATGTAAATGTATTATTTTTTAGATTGCCAACAACTAACTGTGGGGGTGAAGCCTTGAAGTACTATCCATGATACCACTAGAGGAAAGAGTGAGGAAACCTGTAGAGAGGGTTCATCATGCCAAGATGACCCAATCTTCTTTGCTGAAATATTTGATATGGAATAATAAGCCTCATCCTAATCCTAAGGAAATATCAGTTAATGATAAAAGGATTAGTGGTTGAACAACCAACTACCCCGATGAATGGGACCATGGAGGGCATGGTTGAGAAGACAGAAAAATGTCAGCTCGAAGTACAACAGAGTGAATTCTTCCTACAGATCTAATTTGACTTGAGTTCCTTCGGCCAAAAGGAATAGGACATGTACAGAAATTTCCTGGGGGGGAAGCATGAAAGAATATACATGAAGGTAGACAAGAAGAAAAAAATAGAGAATAGAAGAGATTTATGGAAGAGAGAGAAAGATTGTGTCCACGAGAGGGCTTGGAAGAAGACCATGGAACTCATGGAAGAGTTCTGAGCTAGAGCACAAAAGACCTGAGGAATATAAATAAATCCCTAGTGGTATCATGGCTTGGCACAAGGGTGGAAAGAATGTTAAGAGTGAATGCATTTGAGCCTATGGTTGGGTGGAAAGGTAAACACCCACATTTAGTTTGTCAGAAATCAACCGTAATATAAAAGTGTGTCATAGACTCTATAAAATTGAATTGAAATGCAATATTTCATGCTTGTATTTTCATTATACATATACATCCTTGATATACATGGATGATGGCAGAACATTGTATCTTATTTGGATACTAGATAATTGTGATTTGGAGAGCCTAGATGTCTACAAATGTGAAGTAAATTTATAATATCATATCTCGTCAATGGATTTCTATTTTAAATCTTGTTTAGACAGGGAGCATTGTTACTAATGGGGTTTTAAATGAATATTGGTGCATAAGAATTTTGGCCTCTGTGTTTCTTAGAAAATCCTCAAAGGTATTGCTCAAGGATCAATCTCGCAAATATAGAGTCGGTACAGACTCCACGAGACTGTTCAGGTCCTGTCGATCCCTAGAAATCACTTTTTCCCTATTATATATTTCAAGCTCTATAAATGAAAGGTGCTTCCTTCAAACCATTTTACTTTCCCTAGTGCCCACAGGCTCAAGTCCACGGCCTTAACCAAATCTCGGATAAGATTTGAGAGTATAGCCCTTGAGGTCTTGTCAAAGTTCCATATGACCAAGACCTTTAAACCCTGTGCTATGCTAAAAGGCAGCCAATCCCTCCAGGCTTCGGGACTTTGGAGGTCAAAGGCTCTAGGATTTTAGAACTTCAAAACACTCTAATTTTGTCGAAGGCAACCTGCTAACATAGTTACGAGAGATTTTGACCGACAATTGGTGGTTTCTTATCAGTTATCGTGGGATCCAACCTATCATTAAACCCTGACCAACCTTTCTATTGCAAAGCAATGCAAGTCGTCGACCCAAGAAACATCGTGATATTTTTTGACTATTGAATATAAGCTACAGTCAATTTGGCATTGACCTACTCTAAGAGTGAAAAGGTGTTAAACAACTAAAATCCATGAATGTCAAAGTCATAAAGTAACATGGGTTGTATATCTAAGGATCCTTCGGGACCTTTCTTGATCATTAGGTCAAGTATAGTGGAAGGATAGAGTAAGCAGTACCATCAACTGACAGAAAATGATCAACCCTACTTTAATACCTCTCTAGTAGGTAACTCTTTAGACAATTATTGGGTTAAGGAATATAAGGGACGTGAATCTATAATATCCCAGAGCAATGAAATCCCACTAATCATTAGATCGTGGGGAAGAACTCGAGACCGATATGGGCCATTGATCTGAGGATCCATTGGGAACCTTTCTCAATCGTCTGATCAACTAGTCGAAGGACAATGTAAGTACTGTTATCACATGAACTTGCCAGAGTCACGCGGGTTTGTGGTTTCTACCTAAGTCTATAATTTTTCCCTATCTCTCTCCTTTTCGTAGACCAAGTCTTAATTTTTTCCCTTCGACTGGTAAAGTTGGTTTTTTTCGCCCCTTTTTTGTTTAAAAATCCTGGTTTTTCTTGATGTCTTACCTGAAAAAGTCTTGGCACGAAGCCTTTCTATTTTCCTCTAAATATGAACAACCATATCCTTTTGTTTCAATCACTCATCTTGTTGTTTTCCCAAGCCCCTATCCAGTCATCCAAGTATTTGTTTACACAGGCCACAGTCGCGGGCTCAAAGCGCGACACTCAGAGTGGTCCATTATGGACCCAAATCAAGCAAAAAGGCAGGTTCAGCTTTCAACAAAGGGAATTCCATGTGGAGTTCATATTAGCGGCTCACGGGTGTTTGGAATCTTAAAAGTTGTGCGAAGTATAGCACCAGAGAAATAGGCATGAAGAGAGCATAAGTCGTTGATATTTAAAGGGATAGGTGGCAATTGATCCAAGTGTTCGGGGAAATAATCTTCGAGAGTTTCAAAGTGAGAAGTGTGTGGAATTCCCGAAGTGTCGAAGACTAAACTCCCGAAGTGAATCTGAGTCATTGATCAGCAAGAGCCATGTGTTGTCAGATCCATAGCTCTGGGTAAAAGTGCATGGAGGAAGACAAGGTTTGAGATTTTTTTTTTTTTTTGGAGCTTAGAGACCTGAAATGGATCTCATCCATATAAATCCAAGAGCCACGCATCATCATATCCTTAGCTATGGGGGTTTTTCTTGGGGCAAATATAGTTTGAAGTTTGAAAGGTTCGAAGCCCGAATTATGAAGCAGATCCTGGCCATCGATTTGAAAAAGGAAGATCTAATCCATTAATATAAAAGGCACCTGTTATAAGCAAAATCTGTCCGTAGGGATGGATCCGACCTATCCGGCTGTGAAGCCGGTTACAGCCCCTTTGGTAGCTTGGCACAAGGCAGAGGCTACCCGCACCTCAAGTGGTCATTCTCCTGAGGTGGTAAAGAAGGGGAAGAAGAAAGGTGAAAGGCTTACAAGAAGTCCTTCTCAGGACCACCCACCCTGGGTGTTATCCTTTCTTAACTTCCTGGATGGCCAAAATGGCCTGGGGGGTGAAAATTATAGACAATGGGATGAAAATGAGCTTGCTGATTTTTAGGACAGCGAACTAAATAAAGTGGACAGCGAGTTGTTCACTCACTTAAAGTGTTGGAAACTACCCCAGAATGGGTCACCGGGGTAAACCGGTATTCTAGGTAAATAACCAATGAAGACTTTAAGCAAATGGGCATGAAAAAAGGGTGAAAAAGGGGTTTAAAAGCTACAGCCAAGTACCTTTAAATGGCTGTAAATTATGAACAGCAAGTTGTTCAAAGCTTTCAAAGCAAGGAAACAAGCCCAAAATGGCTCAAAAC
>JZKD02S1934301.1:331633-345386 GCA_000966675.3 Picea glauca
TTGACATGAGGAAGAAACGCCATGGGAAGGCCCACAAATCCCTGAAAGCAACCAACTGATACTCTTTCAAGGGCAGAGGCCATAGTAACTATGACCCCCGCCACTGTATTTGATTAGAACTATAGCACCAAGGGGATTTTATGGAGAAGTAACTGTGTAAAACACCATGTTGAGCCCAGAGCATATTTTTGGGTCAACAGCACCATAGTTGGATCGTTGATCAGTAAGCCTCATCTTAGATCACAATATCAATGGTTGCACTCCATTGAGGGGTCCGAAGGTGCGCACGTTTTTAAATTTTCAAGGGCAGGCCGCAATCAGAGCTGTAATTTTTAGAAAGGGACGTGTGGCGGTTCATGGTGAATTGCAGGGACAAAAGTGGTTTTCTTTCAATCCACCCTTGGTCGTGCTCAAAATCACTAAATTGCATAGGGTCATGGCCCTAGGTCACATTGAAGAAGGAGGAATGGAGAGGATCTGCAGCAAAGGTCAAAAGATCCTGTATTAGTCACAGAAGAAGATATGCATGGCCTCAAGGCGTTGGGATTGACTCGACGAAGTCATGGGAACCACTTGGAACATTCATGGGTGTCAGGCCTCATCCAAATCCTGATGAAGGTAGTTAATGGAAATGGGGGGAAAATTTGATACCTCATCTCATCCCATAAATGGAAAGCATACTGAGAATGGTTGTGGGGGGAGATTGTCAATCCGAAGTTTTTCGAGGAACGGATTTTCCTGCAAAGAACATAACTAAGACGGCCTCACGTATGACATAAGAAGGCCTGCACATGCTGACAGAGTAGGCACCGACTGGAAAATTTGAATGCAAGGGTCCAATCACATTCCTGGTGGTTGCAACATTTTTAGTATATATAGGCAATTTTGATATTTTGTTAAGGTCGAATGGTTGAGCTAGGCTCCCTGCTATTGTAATATTTTGATGAAGAACATTGGTTCTTTGGTTATGTCTTGATTTGAGACTTCTTGATTAATCTAAGTCAACTTTCTTAATCCATATTATTTTCCTTTGATACTGATAGAGTTCATCATTGGCTGATTCACATGGATTTTTGTGACTGTATTATGATGAATGTTTGATTATAATGTTGTTATGATTTCTTTCAGTTTCCTTGAAATTTGAATCCAAGAGGATATTTTGTTTAAGTTTTTCTTCCTTAGGTTGTTGGAAGGCCTAACGTTCACGACACACCTCTACACTTTTCTCACCAAATTCTTCCTCCTACTCACCTTTACTCCAACTTACTGACTGAAGTTTATCCAAGACCTCCATTGCTTGCGCATACCAGTCCAGATTTCTGAGTTAGAACATTATTTTCATTAATTCTTCTTCATTTGACCTCTTAAACCTCATTTACATTTACTGTATAAACTGATGGGTCAGAAGGTGCACACATTTTTAAATTTTCAAGGGCATGTCGCAATCGAAACCGTGGTTTTTAGAAAGGGCCGCGTGGTGGTTCATGGTGAATTGCGGGGACAAAAGTGGTTTTCTTTCAAACCACCCTTGGTCTCTCTCGTAATCACTAAATTGTGTAGGGTCATGGCCCTAGTTCACATTGAAGAAGGAGGGATGGAGAGGATATGCACCAAAGGCCCAAAGCTCATGTATTGGTCACAAAAGAAGATATGCATGGCCTTGAGGCATTGGGATTGACTCGAAGAAGTCGTGGGAACCACCTGGAACATTCATGGGTGTTAGGACTCATCCTGATCCCGATGAAGGTATTTAATGGAAATGGGGGAAACATTTGATACCTCGTCTCACCCCATAAATGGAAAGCATACTGAGAATGGTCGTGGGGGGAGATTATCAATCCGAAGTTTCCCGAGGAACGGATTTTCCTACCAAGAACATAACTAAGTCGGGCTTGCGTATGACATAAGAAGGCCTGCACAAGATGATAGAGTAGGCACCGACTAGAAAATTTGAATGCAGGGGTCCAATCACATTCCTGGTGGTTGCAAGATTTTTAGTATATATAGGTAGTTTTGATATTTTGTTAAGGTTGAATGGTTGAGCTAGGCTCCCTGCTATTGTAATATTTTGATGAAGAACACTAGTTCTTTGGTTATGTCTTGATTTGAGACTTCTTGATTAATCTAAGTCATCTTTCTCACTCCATCTTATTTTCCTTTGATACTAATAGAGTTCAACATTGACTAATTCACATGGATTTTTGTGACTGTATTTGATGAATGTTTGATTATAATGTTGTTATGATTTCTTTCAGTTTCCTTGAAATTTGAATCCAAGAGGATCTTGTGCTTAATTTTTTCTTCCTTAGGCTGCTGGAAGGCCTGACGTTCATGACACACCTCTACACTTTTCTCACCAAAGTCTTCCTCCTACTCACCTTTACTCCAACTTAGTGACTGAAGTTTATCCAATACCTCCATTGCTTGCGCATACCAGTCTAGATTTCTAAGTTAGAACGTTATTTTCATTGATTCTTCTTCATTTGGCCTCTTAAAACTCATTTACATTTACTGTATAAACTGATGGGTATTGGGTTTACTTTCTATGCAATCTAAGGGTGACTTCTAGTGCTAACATTTATGGCATCATTTCCTGGGAACGAATTGAAGACTTTTCCCTAGGATAGAATGACAAAGAAGCTTTGATTTTGAAGGTGCATCAGATATCAGTACCATTGAATATTGCAACTTGCACCTGGTGACTCCACTGTTTCATTTTTTGCTCCTAAAGGAAAACACATGAGGTCCACTCCACCGTTGCCTCTAGCAATGCCTAAAGGTGGACCAGAAGAAATTATCAGAAAGGTAAAGACCACTCAAAAAGGTACCTCCACTGTTGTACCAAGTTTTTCTGATAATTTGCATAATCCCTCTTTACAAACTCCAGTAATTGTTTCTGATTCTCCTATTATACAAACTGTTGGAGTTTCAAGAAATTTAAATTTTGGGAGTTTTCCTACTGATTTCTCCTCTCTTATTCTTGGTTCGAAAGGAGAGAGCTTTGACACCCCTTTCTCCCTCTAATTTGTGAAGTGGTTTAGACCCGAGACCTTAGAAGACTTTCCTACTCCAGACTTTACTACTCCTCCTCCTATTAGAGTTGTTGCAGCTACAGAAGGAGAAACCTATGTTCCCTCAAGCCCCTTATCTTTATCCCCTAGAAGCATGGTCCCAGTTTCACCTGTCCAAAGTCCACCCCCTCCAGGTTCTCCTCTAGTTCACATCCCAATGGTAGGTGCTAATCCCCTCAAAACTAGAATGGAATCTATAGTAGTTTCGAGGTTCGCCCCTCTCATTCTTCCTCAGCCTCTGAATGATCTCCCAGCTAATGGATACCTTAATTAGTTTCCCAAGTTCACAGGTGAAGGAGACATAACTGTAGAGGAACACCTTGAATACTTTTATAGTTTTACAGATAATCATGCAATTGAGAACGAAGATGTATGGATGAGGATTTTTGTTCATAGCCTTGATGGTGAGGCTAGGAAATGGTTTCGGGCCTTGCCTCCTAGATCTATTGATGGGATTGAAGCCCTAGATGAAGCCTTCTTAAAAAATTGGGGGGATAAAAAATATTTCCTGTACTATATTACATAGTTTGGATCACTAAAGAAAGAATAGGGGGAATTTGTTTCTGACTTCTCAAAGAGGTTTAATAAAATGTATAACAAAATTCCCATTGAGATTAAGAATATAGAAACCTCTACAAATATGACCTATGTTATTACTTTTGACCCTGATTTCTACCTCCTGTTAAGAGAAAGAAGAGCTACCTCCCTGTCTCATATGCAAGATGCATCCATTGAAGTAGAATCAAATCTCATGGTAGTTGATAATATTAGGAGTAAGGCTGATAGAGACAGAAGAAAGGTGAGGTATGAAACTTCGACCTCTGGTTCCTTTGCTTCCCACCCTTAAGTTGATGATCTTACCAAATTAGTAAAATCTCTTTCCACTGAGATGGAAAAGGTAAAACTTGAATCAAGACAGACCTATACAGAGGTAACTTTAGGAGACCCAATAATGTTCCTCATATTCTTCCAAGAGATCCCAGAGGCAGAGAAAGGGATGCCCAAAATATCCAAACCCCTTTACAAAACAACATTGTAGATGAAGAAGATGAATAAGATGAAGAAAATGATCTTTATATCCATTGGTTGGGTGACACCACTCCATCCCCTCACTTGACTTAATCTGCATATGGGAAGTCCTTTATGGATAACCAAATAAATAAATTAGGTGAGGGAGAGAAGGAAAAAAAAATCCTAGTAGATATAATATGAGATTCAAAAAGAAGGAGGAAAAAAATAATGTTTCATATCAGCCCACAAAAAAAGAAAATTCTTCCAAGGCTGTGACCATTGGAAACAAGAAGCAAGATGCTCAAAATCCCCTAGTTTTGGTTGAGATTTCTACCCCAGAAGTCGAGGATATTTTGAAATCTCCATCTTCCTTCAGTTATGGAAATGAGATCCAAAAATCAAGATCCCTATACCATTTTTGAAACTGATAAAAATTGAAGAATTTAAAATATGTCTTTCTAAAGTGTTGTTGCCTAAATCCTCCTCAAATGCCACTGATTCAGTAAATCTGCAAGATGAAAATGCAACATCATCTTAGGTCGTTTGATATAATATAGATATGATTCATCCCCTCCCTTCTATACATCACTGAACATACATGATAAGGTGGTTCATAACTTCTTACTGGACTCAGGGGCATCTCGCAATCTCATGCCCAAAACAGTTATGGATGAACTTGGATTGGAAATCACAAAGGCCTACCATGACTTATATTATTTTGACTCTAGAAACGTGAAGTGTCTCGGGGTCATCAAAGATCTGGTTGTGACCTTGTTTCAGTTTCCCATGAAAAGTGTGGTCGTGGACATTGTAGTGGTTGATGTTCCCCCCAAGTTTGGCATGTTATTGTCAATATCTTGGATAAAAATACTTGGCGGAAATTTGCAGATGGATCTCACATATTCCACCATTCATGTCTTTGGGGGGGGGGGACATAGAAGACTTTACAGGGAAGCTCAATTGGCATACAACATTAGTAATGAAGAAGACCCCAGCAACCATCCTGTTTTCGCTCTTGACACTGAGTTGGGATCCGGCATATTGTAGCTCACTGATGCTCCTGAATCTCCTCTTGAAAGCAGAAAGAAGTCCATTACTTCGTGTGAAATCCCTCCTCCAACTATCTATGTTTGGAAGATGTTCTTTGATGGAGCCTATTCTAAGGAAGGTGTTGGTGTTGGAGTGATATTTGTTTCACCTTATCAAGAAACTATACCTTTGTCCTACAAGTTAAAATTTGAAGCTACCAACAATGTGGCAGAGTATGAAGCTCTTGTTTTGGGTTTAAGGGCTGCAAAAGACATGGGGTTAGAAGATCTATCAGTATTTGGGGATGCAGAGATAATTGTTCATCAGATCAAAAATATGTATTAAGATAAGCACCCTAGGCTTAAAACTTACAGAAATGAGGTGTGGGACCTAATTGACAATTTATTCTTATCTTTCAACATTTATTTTATTTCAAGAAAGGAAAATACCATTGTTGATTCTTTGGTTGTTTCAGCAAGCCATTTCAGATTCCCACTGCCTCCTAAACTCAAGTATGATGTAGAGGTGAAATATAGACCCTCTATACCTGACAATTTCAAGTATTGGAAGGTATTTGAGGATGATCTTGATATAAAAACATTTATTGAGTCTATTGATAAGTTATCTGCATTACATATTGATCAGTATCATGATTCTGAAAGTAACCTTCATGCTTATGTATTTTTAAATAAAATTGCTAATCACCATATTGTTCAGCTGCCTACCAACCACATTTCAAAGGGACTAGTTCCTTTGGAAAGACTGTTTGATGGGAATGATGTGGCAGTAAAGTTTAAAGGCTCAACTGATGATGTTGATATAACTGAATGCAATATTGGCACAGAGAAGGACCCAAAATTTGTCAAGTTGTCAAGAAGCTTATCAAGGTAACAAAGGGTTGAATATGCAGAGATGTTAAAAGAATTTGCTGATGTGTTTTCTTGGACATATGAAGATCTCAAAACATATGACACAAGTTTCATTGAGCATAAGATACCATTGAAGGAAGGGGGAAAACCATTTAGGAAGAAACTAAGACAAATAAATCCTTTGTTGTTCCCTATTATGGAGAAAGAGGTGAAAAGGATTTTAGATGCCCAGATTATCATCCCTCTAAGGTATTCTGAATGGGTGGCCAACTTGTTCCCAGTGAGAAATAAGAATGGATAAATCAGACTTTGTGTCAATTTCAGGAACTTGAACAGAATCTCTAAGACGAACAATTGCCCCTTGCAAAAGATGGAGCACATATTACAAAGGGTAACATGTGCATCCAGGATGTCCATGATTGATGGATTTTCTGGCTACAATCATATCTCTGTCTTGCCTAGAGATAGAGAGAAGACAACATTCACTACCCCCTGGGGAACATTCATGTACGCTAAGATTCCCTTTGGTTTGTTGAATGCAAGGGAAACCTTTCAGCAAGCCGTGGACATAGAATTTATTAGGGAACAGGACAATTTTTTGGTCATCTATTTGGATGACATAACAGTGTTCTCACAATCTGACGAAGAACATCATGACCATTTGAAAAGGGTCTTTTTGAAATGAAGAAAGTTTGGTCTCTCTTTAAATACAAAGAAGTCATTATTTTCCATGAAAGAGGGGAAACCGGTGGGGCAAAATTGGTCCGCTGGAGGGGGAAGGGATGATCCAAGGAGGGGAGAAGTTATCCAAAATTTGTCACTCCATAGATCAAAGAAAGAAGTTCAGTATTTCTTAGGGAAAATTAATTTTCTAAGAAGGTTTGTTTCAAATTTTGCTGAGTTGGTAAAGTTTATCACAACCATGTTGAGGAAAGGAAATGAAATCAAATGGACATATGAATCTTGTAACTCTTTTGACCAAATAAAGAGGGACTTGACTGAAGCACACTTTCTCATCGGTCTTGACTACTCCAAGGAGTTTATGATTTTCTCTTTTGCTTCATTTGACACAGTAGCAGTTGTTTTATTGCAGAAAAATGTTGAAGGGTTAGAGCAGCCCATTTCCTTTTTCAGTAGGGCACTGAGAGATGTTGAAAGAAAGTATGACATCATGGAAAAGTAGGCCTATGCTTTAGTTAAATATCTCAAATATTTTAGAGTTTATGTTCTACATTCGAAAGTCATTTCATATGTCCCTTCAGCCTCTGTGAAGGAGATCCTCATTCAGCCTGACATAGATGGAAGAAGGAGCAAGTGGATTTCCAAAATCCTTGAATTTGATCTTGAAGTAAAGCCTACCAAATTGGTTAAAGGTCAAGGTTTAGATAGGTTTTTTGTTGAATCTAATTATAAATACTTGGGGGTCAATTTCATCAATAGTTGTTCAGAGAATCAACAAGCTGAGTTGTCTGATGAAGATCCTAAAGTCACATGCCCATTGGCAAGATGCACTTGGTACAAAGACACTATATTTTTCCTACAGAAGTTACATCCTCTTGATGGCATGGAAAAGAGAAAGGTAAGAGATTTGAAGCTCAAATAAATTAAATATTGTCTGATTGATCGGGTCTTATATTGGAAAGACCCTTTAGGAGTTTTGTTGAGATGCCTAGACCCACAGGAAGCCCAAAATATTATATATGATTTTCATGATAGTTTATGTGGGGGCAAACACTTCTGGAGAACCACATCTTATAAAATTCTCAAGGTCGGGTATTTTTGTCCTAGCCTCTTTACTAATGTCTATGAAAATATAAGGGCTTGTATTAAGTGTCAAAAATTATCTAGAAAGCAGCAGCTCAAGTCTCTACCACTAAATCCTATGGTAGCTTCATGGCCCTTTCAGCAGTGGGGCCTAGATTTTATTGGGGAAATTCATCCTTCTTCAAGTGGTTAGCATAGGTGGATCTTGACTGCCATAGACTAATTTACTAAGTGGATAGAGGCCATCCCCACAAGAAATTCTTCCCACAAAGTAATCATTAGTTTTCTCGAGGATATTATTGCAATATTTGGCTATCCAAATAGAATTGTCACTGATAATGCTGCAACTTTCAAGGCTGAACCATTGATTAAGATTTGTGAACAGTTTGGAATCACATTGATTCACTCTACTCCTTACTATCCCTAAGGGAATGGACTGGTAGATTCCTCTAACAAGAGCCTTATTAATATCATCAAAATATTGTTAGAGGACAACAAGAAGGCATGGGACTCAAAGCTTAAATTTTCTTTATGGGCTGGCAGAGTGACAACAAAGAGAGCCCTTGGTGTCTCTCCTTTCCATATTGTGTATGGAGTTGAGGCCTTCTTTCCTTCTCATCTTTCCTTTCCTGTGGAAAATTTCTTCCAAGGCTACCAAGGAGAACCTAATGATATGAATAGAATAATACAACAGCTGACATAAGTGCAACAGACTAGAGAGAAACTACTAGACAAAGAACATGATCATCAACAGAAGATCAAGTAGGCCTTTGAGAAGAATGTGACCAAAGAGGATTTCCAGCTGGGAAATCTAGTACTCAAGTGGGATGCACCCAAAAAAGATAAAGGCAAGCACGATAAATTTGAGGCCTTGTGGAGTGGCCCCTTCAAAATTTTTGAGGTTTTTTCAAATAACACTTACAAGTTGTAGGATTTGGAGGATGCTGAAGTTTTTGGTAGCCCTGTAAATGGGCATTTTCTGAAGAAGTTTTTTACTTAAGATAGAAGTGGCTTCCCATGTCATTGTAAATATATTCTTTTCTTTTACTTCTGGTTTTAATAAGTGACTCCATAACCCAACAACTAAGGCATTGGAACTACTTGTTCTTGGCATCTCGTAGGGAGCATTCCATCCCCTGTGGAGCCAAATGTTATTACATGAACTTGTCAAAATCCTGTGGGTTTGTGGTTTCTACCTAAGTCTATAATTTTTCCCTGTCTCTGTCCTTTTCATAGACCAAGTCTTAAAATTTTCCCTTTGACTGGTAAAGTTGGTTTTGTTCACCCCTTTTTGTTTAAAAAGCCTGGTTTTCCTTGATCTCTTACCTGGAAAAGTCTCGGCCCAAAGCCTTTCTGTTTTCCTCTAAATATGAACACCCATATCCTTTTGTTTCAATCACTCATCCTATTGTTTTCCAAAGCCCCTATCCAGTCATCCAAGTCTTTGTTTACACAGGATGCAACCATGGGCTCAAAGCGTGACACTCAGAGTGATCCGTTCTGGACCCGAATCAAGCAAAAAGGAAGGTTCAGTTTTCAACGGTGGGAATTCCATGTGGATTTCAGATTAGTGGCTTGTGGGCGTTCGAAATCTTAAAATTTGCATGAAATATAGTGTCGGAGTAAAAAGACCGAAGAGAGCATGAGTCGTCGATCTTTAAATGGAAAGGTGGCAGTTGATCCAAGTGTTCGGGGAAATAAGCTTCGGGAGTTTCAAAGTGAGAATTGTGTGGAATTCTCGAAGTGTCAAAGCCTGAATTCCTGAAGTGAACTTGAGTCATTGATCAACAAGAGCCACGTGTCGTCAGATCCATAGCTCCAGGTAAAAGCACATGGAGGAAGATGAGGTTTGAGATTTGTTGTTTTTTTCGGATCCCAGAGACTCGAAATGGATCTTGTCTGTCCAAATCTAGGAGCCACGCGTCATCATATACTTAGCTCCAAAGGTTTTGCTTGGGGAAAATATAGTTTGAAGTTTGAAAGGTCTGAAGCCTGAATCACGAAGCAGATGTCATTCGTCAGTTTGAAAAGGGAAGATCTGATCCATCAATATAAAAGGCACCAGAGCTGGGTCATTGATCAAGAAGCCTCATGTCAGATCACAAGATCAATGGTCTTGCTCCATTGCGAGGTCAAAAGGTGCGCACATTTTTAAATTTTCAAGGGCAGGCCACAATCGGAACTGTGGTTTTTAGAAAGGGACATGTGGTGGTTCATGGTGAATTGTGGGGAAAAAAGAGGTTTACTTTCAAACCACCCTTGGTCGTGCCTGCAATCACAAAATTGCGTAGGGTCATGGACCTAGGTCACATTGAATATGGAGCGATGGAGAGGAGATGCACTAAATGTCGAAAGCGCCCGTATTGGTCACAGCAGAATATTTGCATGGCCTCAAGGTGCCAGGATTGACTTGAAGAAGTCATGGGCACCGCATGGAACATTCATGGGTGTCAGGCCTTGTACCGATCATGATGAAGGTAGCTAATAGAAATGGGGGAGGAAGTTGAGACCTTGTCTCACCCCATAAATGGAATGAATACTAAGAATGGTTGTGGGGGGAGATTGTTAATCCGAGGCTTCCCGAGGAACACATTTTCTTGCAAAGCAAATAACTAAGTTGGGCTCGCGTATAACATAAGAAGTCTTGAACAAGCTGACAGAGTAGGCACCAACTGGAAACTTTGAATACAGGGGTCCAATCACATTCCTAGTGGTTGCAACGATTTTAGTATATATAGGAATTTTTTATATTTTGTTAAGGTTGAATGGTTGAGCTAGAATCCCTGCTATTGTAATATTTTGATGAAGAACACTGGTTATTTGGTTATGTCTTGATTTGAGAATTCTTGATTAATCTAAGTCATATTTATTACTCCATCTTATTTTCCTTTGATACTGAGAGAGTTCATGATTGATTAATTCACATGGATTGTTGTTATTGCATTATCATGAATGTTTGATTATAATGTTGTTATGATTTCTTTCAGTTTCCTTGAAATTTGAATCCAAGAGGATATTGTGTTTAATTTTGTCTTCCTTAGGTTATTGGAAGGCCTGATGTTCACGGAATACCTCTACACATTTCTTACCAAAGTCTTCCTCCTACTCACCTTTACTCCAACTTACTGACTGAATTTTATCCAAGACCTCAATTGCTTGCGCATACCAGTCCATATTTCTTAGTTAGAACGTTATTTTCATTGAGTCTTCTCCATTTGGCCTCTTAAAACTCAATTATATTTACTGTATAAACTGATGGGTACTGGGATTACCTTCTATGCAATCTGAGGGTGACTTCTATTGCTAACAAGTACTTCGACGAAGTATTACTTCAGTAAATGAAAGGCACAAGGGGTGAGAACATCCTGAAGCGTTGAAGGATGAATTATGTGGCAAGCAAGTATGGAACTTGAGGGCTTTAGGATATTTGACATGTTGGTGAATAATAATATCCCAAAGGCCAAAGGTCGGAGTACATGGTGATAAATTTTGAAACTTCAGAACTTCAAACTCTGGGACTCTAGGAGATTCGAGGATATAGGAGAGTTTGTTAAGCACCAAAGTGTCGAAGTTCCCTTGTTTTAGTGTCCAGTTCCAATTGAACGGGTCCGCGTACACCTTGATGATGTGGCATTCTTGGATAATTTCACGTGGTATCATGGGATTGGTTGCAAGTTAGGTGTGGGACCCCCACCCCTTGTCAAGTCTAAACCCCATGTTAAATGTAGATAATGTCAGAATCCAGATATTTAAGGGTGGACAGAGCTCCACCATGGATCTCAAGGAGGAAAGAGACTCTAGGACTTTGGGATTCTAAGGAGGTTTTTAGATATGCATAAGAATGACGAAGGGGCAAAGGCCCGATACTCGAGAAGGCTCTGGGGTGATATTCCCTATAACCCATCCTTCCACGGACACTTCACTACCAGAGAATGATGAAATGGGTCAAAATAGTGTCATGCTGGATAGAACGAGAGAAGTGATGCCACGTGGTGAAGGGGGGTGGACATTGGCCAATGATGCCTCGAAAACTTTGGAAGGCCATAACTTTCAAACCAGGAATCTGTTTTGGACAAGTTTATAGTCATTGGAAATCTCTGGGAGAGAACAAGTAAACAATTTCCTTATTTGAGGAACTCATAGAAGCTATACGAAGAAGAAAAAATTATACCCCATCCTTTAAAAGGGTACTTAAGGGGTTGGGTGTGTGACAGAGTGGTATCAGAGCCGGAAACAACACTTGGCCTACATGGGATCATGGAATGATCAATTAAAATTTTATTAGAAGAAATTTAAAGGGGAGGGCACCCTGCCCTTCCCTATATATCAAAGAAAGATTCCAACACTAGGCATGGATGGGACAGAAATTAGTCATAGGACTAGTATAACAAGGAAAACACAACCCTATTACAAAATTTACTCTACATTGGAAAATGTTATTTATTATCCACACCAACTCCTTGATTGAGGTTTCATTCTCAAATTTCTTGCAACAGAAAAAGTTACATGATGACATGTGGCAAAGGGAGCATATTGTTTCTTGGGTAGAATGATAACTACTCCTACATGAGTGGGATTATTCTTATAGGCACCAATAGAAAGATTTGGATGAGAATTGGCCTGATAGGTTGTGAGGTTTCCTACAAAAGTGGGTATTTGGAGTCTCTGGAAACCATGGTGATTGTTTATATTAGGGGTAAGACCCTTATGTAAACAATTCCTCATGGCTAAAGGAATTGAACATCAAGTGATAGAATGTGTGGCAGTAATAAATTTCCACTTTAATGAACGAGATTAAGCCATGTATGTACAACCCCTCATGACTAGGGGATTGATGGAAATTGTAAGGTCAATTTACTTGACCTATAATGAATGAAAATTGTTGTTGGAATATCCTGGTTAAGAAAGTAAAAAGGAGCCCTATAGACTAAGAACAACCTTCATGGAAGAAGAAATGAAGTGACATGAGCAAGTTCAAAAGTTCATGGTTGTTCTAAGGGAGTGTGTATCCCTATTAAATTAAGGGTGTGTCTATGCAAGAGGTAAGAAAGTCGAATGTATATGCATTGTAGGCATAAGAGAAATGCTTGGCGCACAAGGATATGTTGAAATGCATATGGAAAATATTGAGCATGCATATAACATGTGTGTGTGTGTGTGTGTATTACGGTCTGTCATTAGATACAAAATAAGGTGAGTTCATAGATCATATGGTTAGTGATGATATCACTATAGAAACATAAGTAAAATTTTGATGATGTTGATTACATATTACCCCATGAGGATGAGGTAAAATGGTTAATGAAATTTTGATCCTGAATGTGGTAAAGGAAGTGTTGGATCACTTCTAGATGACCAATGGGTCTGGTTGATATCCATAGGTGGATGGTATCCATATAAGTATGACTTGGTATGCTCAAGAAGTAGTGAGAGGGAATCTAGAAAAGGATTCCCTTGATAAAAATGTATGTTAACCAAAAATGGTTTGAGGCATGAAAAAGAAACTTGATAAGCTGTGTTGTTACCTTGGGAACTATTGGAATTGCCTAGATGGTATTTCTAGGTTGTCTAATAATTTTATAATAGTTCAAGCAAGAATGTCTTATTGTTGGTTGTTGTCATATGTAAAGGGGGACATAGTATGATTATGTATATTAAACTTTCCATGTGGATATCATGTGAATGATTGCAATCTCTCAACAGAGAGGGAAGCTCAATGTTGAGTATCTCTATGAGACTTGTCATAAGAATGGAAGTAAGATCCTTGGGATAAGGATCTAGAACTATGATATGTCCATGTGTATGAATGACATGGAAAAGGTGCAATCAATGAGCTTCCATGATGAATGTTTAGCTATGTTTGTATATACTTGAGTGCATGGATTTAATACATTGTAAGGTTGATTGATATTAATATTGATATTAAGACCAAATAGATATGAATTAATAATATTAAATGTGCAAGTGATGCACATGTATGATATATGAGTATATGTATACTAAAGGCAC
>JZKD02S1934301.1:362165-382208 GCA_000966675.3 Picea glauca
AGGTTGGAAGGGTGAGGGAACTTTACCCTCATCTTCACATAGACTGAGATAGTCTTTTGGAGGTCCAAAATCTTCCCAATGGGGAGGTGTGATCAGGGGATCAAATTTTTCTCAAATTTCAAAGTGCTCGGAATGCGAAGAAAACAGTGCCATTGCATCCATCTCGTCTTCCTAATTCCGGTGGTATATTTACTTTGTCAAATGGACTCTGTATGGAGAAGATATCGTGATATGTTCGTCAAGCCAAACAGGCAAAAAAATGTGATGCTGACTATACCATTCTGTACAGTCCGTACGGTCTGACGTGGCAGGGCCGTACATTCTGTACGATGACGTGTCAGATGGTGATGTGGCAGACGTTGGTTTGTTGACAGTTGGAAAATGAGGAGCTGACACATGTCCGTTGGTGGCGAATAGTATGAGGACACGTGGCCCAACCCGAGGGCACCACGTGTCGTTCATTATTTGGTTATTGGTTTCATATATAAAATGTAATGGGAGTCCGCGGGGTTCGACCCCCGGACCTCCCCCCACTATGCAAATCTCTAACAAACCTCCGCTAACCAACTTGTCACCCATTGTTTCTTGTTATGAATGAGGGTAACATTGTATTTCAATTGCATATTGTATTATTTTGGCGGGGGGGTCAGGCCAGGGCTTAGCCCCGACCTGCGGTCCTTTGTATTGCCACATGTGACCATACCCACAGCCTGGTTATAACCGTTCGCGCGGGGTGTTAGAACTATAAACCACGGTTTTACATATGACCAGAGTGCGGGAGGTTCATTTCAAACAGTTTTGTAACGGTTAAGCACTTTTTCCATAGCCCGAGTTCACATGACCTTCATATGCCCAAGTGCCTAGGTGGTTAGGGGCTGGCGTGCCCTTAACCGTTCTATGGTTTGCACCGTTGGTGCAGTTGCGCCCGGTGCTGGGTTTTCACGCTTTAAAATGCGTGTGAGCCAGGTTCAATGAAGAAGGGTGCGTTTTGTAGATGCAGAGACAACAAGCTTGAAGAGGGAGACTTCCAGGAGGCCTAACTTCTTCGTTTTTCGACCGATTGAGGTGCCAAAAGAGCCCAGACAAGGGTTTTGGGATGCTCTAAAGCCATTGGAGTAGTCAGTTTGTCAATTTGAGAATTGTATGACATGTTTTTGAGAACTTTTGAGCAATTAATAATAATGATCCATTGGAAGCTGGACCAGGATATGTAGCCCAAGAGACGGGTGAACTCCTTTATCAATTGTTGTGCTTATGTGTTTATGTTCAATGATTATGTTGTTGTCTATGTGTAATTTGCATAAGTAATCCTTTAAATATATGTGTTGCAAACTGATCCTTTTTCTTTAAACACATAACATTCACTTGCAATAAATTTCAAGTATTTCAAGTCTTCTTCATTTTTAGATCAAGTACCAATATTTTGCAACACCTTATAAGGGCCATATTACTTTAGTGATAATTTATTATCCTTCTTATCTTGCTTGAGGGACATTTGTTTCTATGGTTGTAGTTTTAAAAACACCCAATCCCCTACTTCTAAACATATTTCACTACAATGTTGATCTGCGTGTTGTTTCATGTGATTTTGTGCCATGGTTAGGTTGTCCTTTATGAGTTGGAGAAATTTGTTTTGATGCTTGATGTGATCTTCCACTGTTTGAACCTTATAATTTTCTTTTAGAAAAGAAGTTATGGATGGTGGGTGATATCCATAAAGTGCCATAAATTGTGTCATTTTTGTTGCAGTATGAAAGGAAGTGTTATACCACCATTCTGCCAAGGGTAATCACTTGAACCATTGTGTTCGTTTATTAGAGACAAAGCAACGAAGGTATCCTTCCATACATTTGTTCACTATCTTAGTTTTTCCATCAGATTAAGGATGATAAGATGAGCTATGAGCCAATTGAGTACCCAAAAAATGAAATATTTTTTTACAAAAATGTCCAGTGAAGATGGGATCTTTGTCACTTACAATAATCTTTGGGATTCCATGTAGCTTTTGAACTGTCTCCATGAATGTAGTAGAAACTGTACTATCTTTTAAAGGATGAGAGAGTGACAAAAAAGTGTGCGTATTTGGTAAGTCTATCAACAATCACCATCATGAAACTCTTTCCTTCATAATTTGGTAACCCTGTGATGAAATCCATGGAAGCATCCTCTCAATGCTTACTTGGAATGGATAATGGTTGTAAAAGACCTAGGGTCTTAACTGTTTCCACCTTATTTTTTTGGCAAACCAAACATTATTCCACAAACCTTTGAACATCAATTTTAAGGCCATCCCAAAAAAAATCCATCTTGACCCTGTGATAGGTTTTCAAAACTCCTGAGTGCCCTCCTACTGGAGAGGTGTGCAATTCCAAAAGTACCTTTTGTTTGAGTTGGGAGTTCTTACATAAATATAAGTGATCTTTGTAGCATATTTAATCATTTTTCCATGTAAATGTATCGAATGCACTAGAATCTCGATGCAACCTTTGAATGAGAGTCCAAACTTCTTCATCATTCTTCCATTCATCCCTTGCTTCTTTTATCCAATTAGGTTGGATGATAGAGATAGCACAAAGAAATGTATCAACATATTCATCCTTTCTTGAGAGTGCATCTTCCACAACATTTTTCTTCCCCTTTTTGTAGATGATTTCAAAGTCATAACCCAACATATTGGTCACCCATTTTTGTTTCTCTTTTGAAGATAGTCTTTGTTCCAAGAAGTATTTAAGATTGTCAAGATTTGTTTTGACCTTGAAGTGCCTACATATTAAGTAAGTGAACCATTGATTCAATGCGTGTAGTATTTCCATCATTTTGTTCTCATAAATGGGTTTGTGTAAGTAATTTCCCTTGAGTGGTTGACTTTCAAAAGAAAGGGGCCTTCCTTCTTGCATTAGAACAACACCAATTCCATTTCTCGAGGCATCACATTCCACAATAAAGGTTTTTATGAAGTCTGGTGTGGTAAAGGCAGGAGCTTTTCACATTGCCACTTTAAGTTGTTCAAAATCTTGAGTTGCCTCTAGATTCCATGAAAATGCATCCTTCTTAGCTAATGCAATTAAAGGTGCTGTTATTCTTCCATAGTTATGAACAAACTTGTGGTAGTAACTTGTCAAACCCAAAAATCCTCTAAGATTCTTCAATGTTTTGGGAATCAACCAGTCCATCATGGATTTAATATTGTTAGATTATACCTTGACACCTTCATGGGATACAATATGACCCAAATAATATACCTCCTTCACCCTAAAGAAACATTTGGACGGTTTGGCATATAGTTATTTCTCATTTAATAGTTGTATCACCCTATCAACATGTTGAACATGATCTTCCCAAGACTTTATATAGATTAGTATATCATCAAAAAATACTAACACAAATTTTTGAAGCAAGGGATTGAAAATGGAATTCTTCGACCCTTGGAATGTAGAAGGTGCATTCGTAAGGCCAAAAGGCATGACCAAAAATTCATAATGGCCTTCATGAGTTCCAAATGTTGTTTTTGGATATCTTCTTCCTTTATTCTATTCTAATGATACCCTGAACGAAGATCCAACTTTGTGAAGTAGATTGCTCCATGTATTTCATCTAAAAATTCATCAATGAAGGAAATGGGAAACTTATCTTTAATGGTGATCTTGTTGTGCTCTCTATAATCTGAACACATACGCCATGAGCCCTCTTTCTTGAGTACCATTACCACCAGTGTAGATTAAGAACTTTGTATAGGTATAATAATTCCATCCTCTAACATTTCTTCAACCATACTCTCAATTTCACTGTTTTGGGCATAAGGGTATCTATAAGGCATGATGTTAGCAGGGGTAGTCCTAGGAATTAAGTGAATAACATGATCATGATCGTGAGTGGGTGGAAGACCTCTGTGAATATCTTCAAATACTTTGGAATGATTATCAATGATCCCTTGGAGATATAGAGGAATAGATGGCTTATATGTTTGAACATCTAGTGAGCATAGTTGTAAATTTACACCCTGATGCCCCTTTTTCAATATTTTTTTCATGCCATTAGAGCTTACCACCTTATAGGGTTTCCCTGTGATACCCTTTGACTCAAATTTATTTCCTTCCAATGAAAATTTCTTTAACATTAAAATCCATGGTTCCCAATGATTGTTACCATTGGACCCCTAGTACGACATCAACACCACCCATGGATATAGAAATCATTGGACTATTCATTACATATTCCCCCACAGTAATATTGATCTTATGGAATTTTCCAGATCAATTGATTATTCCTCCATTTTCAATCATTACTTGAAACTTTGGCACTAGATATATAAACAAATTGAGAGCTTTGGCTAATTTGCAGTGAATGAAATTATGAGTACTACCAGAATCAATTATTTTCTTTTTGATATATCCTTTGATCTTGAGGGTTTGAGGAGTTCTAATTCCATCCAATACATGAAATGATATGGTGGTATTCATCTCTTCATAATAAATATCTTCTACATCTTCATCTTTAGATGGTCCTTGTTCTTGTTCTTGTTCTTGTTCTTGTTCTCCTTCCTCTTCACAATATATGTAGAATAATTTCTTCTCACCACACTTATGTCCCTTACTGTACTTTCTATCACAATTAAAGAATAAACCTTTTTCTTTTCTTTCCTCCAATTTTTGAGGTGTTAACCTTGTAGGTTGAGGTGGTTTAGAAAAAGGAACATTATTCTATTGATAGATGTTAGGGGTGGTCCTTTTATTATCCATAGCCATATTTTTAGTTTCAACATTTCTCACCACCCTAAATGCATTCTCCAATGATTTGGGTTCCCAAAGGTGAACCTCATGTTAAATTTTTTCCTTTAAAGTTCCAATGAAGACATAAATCAAGTGTTCATCTGGAATATTTGTTACCTTTATATTCAATCTTTGGAATTTCTCAATTTTCTCCACAACTGAACCCTTTTGCTTGAGATTTATCAATTGGTTGAAGAAGGTATTTCTCCTTGTATCCTCATAGTGTGCTATCATTTCTTCCATGAAAAATTTCCAAGTGACAAGTGATTTGCGAGAACAAAGCCATCGATACCACACAAACTGATTAGGTTCTAAATATAAGGACACAATTCATACATTTTTTGTTTGACACACATCATGTAGATCAAAGAACTGCTCCATTTGGAGTATCCATGTGATTGGATCCTTTCCATCAAACTTTCTCATATCGATCTTAGGAAAGTGGTTGGTCTTCAACCTAAATCTAGAGTTTCTCCAGTCTTGATTCATCTTCCTTATGTCATCATGAATTTCATGGGATACATTTTCGCTTTTAGGTGGCCTCTCTATTAGAAAAATTTTCAACCCTTTCATGATATCCTCTTTTAAGCCATCCATATTAGTATCCATTATCACTTCTAGCTTAGCTTCAGTTGAATCCATCATCCTTTGTAGTTCATCTTTTGTTAATTCCTTCTTTTGTAAATCATTTATGTCCTTACGCATTTCTTTACCTTCATCAAGAGTCCAAGTAGGACTATATGAGATCTTATTTGGTGTAGAAGTTACCTTTTTTAGTGGCATGTTGGACAAGTATCACTGCAAGGTAGGAATTCCTAATTGGCTTAGGCAGAGTTTCTCACAAACAAGGGAGTGTCAGGTGCTATAGCTCTCTGATATACGTGTGGGGTCCAACAATAGTACTCAACCCAATATCTCAGGGAACTAAATAAGGAGGCTTGAACATGCCCTTAGCTATACTATCCAACTACCCAGGTGCTAGAGAGTGATCTCCCCGAGTTTTGTTCTCGATGTACTATAGAAACAAGATGGCCAAATGGTTTACTGGTTGGTCTGAGGATTCTAGGGAGTCTCCCAATACACGTTAGGTACATGGATGCTCAAATCCGTAGTAGTGTTTTCTAATGCATAATCGTTCTAAAAGGCCCTTCTGATATACTCTAGGTACATGGAAGAACCACACAGTCCCCGAGTTGTAGCACTGACAAGTAACAACAACTCCTACGTTTAAAGACGTCGAAATACATATGTACCTAAAAAACGCTAATATTCTCCCAAATTTATGTGATACTCCTTTTAGCCCAATTTATTCCACTTTTTGAATCACCCCAATTGGATCTTCTAATCAAAATATATGCAAATTTCCAAAAACAAAACACACCTTTTAAAACCCTGATTTGGAGACTGTTCTACTAGTTGACCTTTCTTATGTTGTAGCTCTACAATTTCCACCCTTCTAAGTCTAAAATGTATACCTTAGGTATCATGTTGTTTCTTCTTTCCAACCCCATAGGTTAGACCAACATTGGATTCTTCAATAGAATTTTATGATAACTTTCCCAAGATGTGTTGATTGTTTTTCCTTTAAGGAGAGAGAACCTATACGGACTTCCACGTGTCACTATTTTCACTTCAGAACTTGAAATATGTACCAGTAAAACTTTGGTACATACCCTAGCCAATGGAACATGTCTCACTCAATTTGGATTTTTTTAGCTTCAGATATAACAATTTTCTTAAGAACACATGTTTTAGACTCAAATTTGGACCATCTAAAAAACCTAATTACCTCAGGGAATAAATTTCAGAGTAAAATGAATCAAGGGCTGAAATTTGTACACAAGATACTTCACTATTACTCCTTTCTACTGTAAAAATTTTAGAACCTAAAACCATGACAAAACAAATTGGGAGCGAAAATTCCAAGAAGACTTGTTTCAGACTGGTTTCAAGACTAGTCAAAAACCCTAACTTGAAAACAATATATCTCCAAAAATATAACGAACCAAGATCTGAAATTTGGACCCAAGTTATCGCTATATGTCGCCTCTACACCACATAAATTACATATACTTAAACCTTCCAAAAACAAACTTGTAGTGAAAATTCCAGGAAGACTTGTTTTGAAGAAGCCAATCCCGAGAATTGCCTAGATTTGATACCAAATATTAAGAACCAAATATAAAAATAGCATAAAAACCTCAGAATAAGTACTCAATGCCTTGAAAAAGAGATAAATTAAGATAATAAACCTCTTATAGGGGGAAACCTCCTTATACATCATATGAATTTTCAATTACAAGATGATTCCAAATGAAAATGTCTCCTTGGTATATATAGGAGACTAGGAGGTACAGTTACAACTAATGGACCCAAGCCGACATAAATAAAATAACAATACTAATGTAATATTCGCCAATTAAGGGGTAATGTGCCATGAATTAGGGCTTAAAATGAATCTTGGGGAAAAATATTTTTGGCCTCTCTGCTAATTAGAAAATCCTCAAAGGGATTGCTTAAGGATCAATGTCGCAAATATTGATTCGAGATAGACTCCACGGGACTGTTCAGGTCCTCTCGATCCCTCAAAATTACATTTTCGCTATTATATATTTCGAGCTCTGTAGATGAAAGGTCCTTCCTACAAACCATTTTATTTTCCCTAGTTATTGCAGGCTCAATTTTTCAGCCTTAACCAAATCTCGGATAATATCTGAGAGTATATCCCTTGGGGGCTTGTCAAAGTTCCATATGACCAAGACCTTGGAACCCTGCACTACGCTAAAAGGGAGCCAATACTTTTGGGCTTCGAGACTTCAGAGTTTCAAGGCTCTGGGATGTTAGAAATTCACAAGACTCTAATTTTGTCGAAGGAAACCTACTAACACGGTTACCATAGAGTTTGACCAGTAATTGGTGGTTTCTTATCAGTTATCATGGGATCCACCCTATCATTAAACCCTGACCAACTTTTTGTCCATGAATTAATGCGAGTTATCGACCCAAGAAACATCAGGATATTTCTTGGTCGTTGAATATAAGCTACGATCAATTCAGTGTTGACCTACTCCGGGAGTAAAAAGGTGTTAAACAGCGGGAATCCCCAAATGTCGAAGTCACAAAGTAATGTGGGTCATAGATATAAGGATCCTTCAGGACCCTTCTCGACCTTTAGATCAAGTATAGTGGAAGGATAGAGTAAGTGGTACCATCAACCAACAACAAACAATCATATTTGCTTTATGACCACTCCAGTAGGTAAACCTTTGGGAAATTATTGGGTTAAGAACTGTAAGGGACATGAAGCCACGAGATCCAATAGTGCTGAAATCCTTCCAACCATTAGATCATGGGGAAGAAATCGGGATCGATATGAGTCGTTTATCTAAGGATTCGTTGGGAACCTTTCTCAATTTTATGATCAACTAGTGGAAGGACAATGTAAGTACTTCAATGAAGTCTTATTCTGGGAAATGGAAGGAACAAGGGGTGAGAACAATCTGAAGTGTCGAAGGCTAAAGTACATGGAAAAGAAGTCTGAGACTTCAGGAATTCATGGCTCCGAGAGATTTGACATATTGGTGCATAAGAATATCTCGAAGGCCGAAGGCTGGAGTATGTGGCGAGGAGTTCTATAAATTCAGAACTTCAAAACTCCGGGACTTTGGGAGATTCAAGATAGCTTAAAGACAATCGCAATCTTACTAAATCACTCATATTAGATAATTGTATGCAGAACAATCCACAGACTATGCTAATCCACAAACCTTGGCAAAAAATTGTCTCCATCTTAATATGAGCTTCAATATTAAACTCCAAAATAGATTTTCATCTAATTATCATATTTTACACAAAACCATCAACCCTTCAAAACAAGGTCAACATCCTTATTTATATGAAAATCCCATGCAAAAATTAACAACAATGTTCACTTAAAAAAAAGAAAACAAAATATAAAGTGGATTTCATCTACCTGGAAGCTATCAATAAGCTTCAATCATATCAAAGGATTCACTTTGTCATACTCATACCATCAAGAGAACAGATCCTTGCAAGTATGCGGATATGGGAATTTATATTGCTCCATCGGCATTGTTGGGCCCGAGATATGATCAATTTATGACAGTTATTAGGCACTTTTTGTCGAATGTACATATGTGTTTTTCACATTTTGAAGAATTTTATGCTAAAAAGGTATGATCGACACTAGGTATGTATGATTTGTGTTTAATGATTATATTGAGTATAATTCATCATGTTTTTACACTTCTAAGGATCTAATTCACATTTTTTGGTGTTACAGGGAGAAAACACACCACGTTTATGCTTCCGACACTTCTTCCAACACTTGTTCCGGTACCCGTTCCGACACTGCATCTAGCACTACGTCTTGCACAAAAATGGAGGGCGACTTGGCAATTATGGTATTGGCGACCAATGATGGGAGAATCGGGAACGTGGGTTTTGTTCATGCTTACCCCCTACAGCTACTGAACTTCTGACAACTCAGTTTTAGTTGTTCAAGAGGGTGATTATTGGCTCGCTCTATTTCAGCAGTTAGGGCATCATTTAATGTAAATTGCCAAACTTAGAAGTGGTTCGACCCTCCTGTGGTCAACCACTTTCTCTGTAAACATTATAAATACCATTGATGTGGTCAGATGATTGTTAAGCATTAGAAGTATCAGTGCGATAGAAAGAAACACGATTTTACTCTATTTTTCTATCTTACATTGCCAGATTATATAAGAACTGTGTTTTTGAGTTTTTATGATGAAATCGACCTGCTAAGTTCATGGTGTGCTTTTAGAAAGTGACCACGACTTGCTGGGGGGGCCACCAACAATCTGGTAACTGTTCTTTAGTTTGTTTATGCATTTTATAGTTTAGTTGTTCTCTTTATTTCTTGTACATGCATTTTCAATGTGTTAATTAGTTTGTTGTTATAGTTTAATTGCTTTGATTCTCTTTTGCAGGTTAGTATGACAGATTGTGTTAGCATGCATTGATATTGTAGTTAGAAATAGATTTGCAAATCCCTAGACTAACCCCATGTGCAATTAGATATTAGATTATGTCTTTATTTATGATTTTAGAATCAAATTTAAAACCAAGTTTTAAATAGAATAGAACAGAGTTTTAATTTGGGTTTTCTTTGACAAGGATTTGATGGATGGATAGAGTTAATTTCAGTTTTTAATGATAGATTGATTATTTTAGTTTTATATAGATCTTGCTTACTTAGTTGTTGTCTAATACATTTGGTAGTTTACTTTTTAATTTCATGTCTTAATTTATGTTCTTAAGTATTTTTCTTATTGCAGTTTGAATTGTTAGAATAGATATAGCATAGTTTCATTTTATGTAATTTATTTTCTAGAGTTAAATTTCAATTGTATTTCTTAGTTAATAGTTGAGTTTAAATATGAATTTTTCTTACATAGTGTAGAAGTATAATCATGATCTCATTATATTGTTGATGGTTAATAAATGAATATGCAAGGTAATTGACGATTTTTTTTGTCATGGCTAAATTTTCATTGGATTGTTTAATCCATACCTTTCACTTTGCTATTGAGATCAGTATTGAGCTTATACCACTTGAATTATCCTTTGTTGTCAAGTGCCATCGAGATATCATACGACATCGAAGACATTCACACAACCACCAACATTATATTTGAATTGTCATAGGTTAAAAGATAGTTTCCTGTTTTCATAGATCATAAAAGATAGTTTCTTGCTTTCGTAGATAAGAAGAGATAGTTTCTTACTTTCATAGTTTAGAAGATAGTTTTATTGTTGTTGTAGGATATATAGTCTTTTTCTTTGATAGATTAAAGAGCAGATTGCTTATCTTAGATTAAGAATTAGTTGGTAGTTCTTCTTGCTTTCAGTTAAATAGATTTCCTTTCATGAATTAGAAATAGTTTTGAAGTTTTGAATTAAGAATATAGTCCACTTGCCTCTTAGGCTAGATAGTTGTTCAATGAGAAGTTTTAATTTGATTACTTGCAGTAGAAGTTATCTTAGAGTAGTTAGTTGTCTATTTTCTTTAATAGGTTAGCTAGTTGTTTTGCTTACTTGTCTATTTTCTTTAATAGGTTAGTTAGTTGTCTTTACTTACTTGTTTATTTTCTTTAGTAGAATAGTTGCTTGCTTGTTTATTTACTTGCTTTCATAGGGTAGTTTCTCATTGAATGTAGGTTGGCAAGTTAAAGTAGTTTGATTTTTTTATTTTCTTATTGTTATGCTTAATAGTTTCTTTTTCTTATTGTTATGAACTAGTTTTGTTTACATAGGGTTTTTACTTGTTTTCTTAGAACTATCCATCGATCCTTGGCCCAAAAGTACTTAGGTTACATAGTTTCAATTTGGTTAGTAGGGTTTTCTCATTAGATAGGTTTGCTTGAATAGATTATCCCTTATATAGCCACTTCCTTAGTTAGACTATACTACTACCAACCCTTTTACCTTTGGCATATATTTTGCTACAACTCTAAGTTTACTTACCCCGGGTTGACAATTTAATTGAGGGTTTTTTAGTGTGTTTTTAGTGCATATATAACACCCATCAGGAATGATGAGACTATCCTTCATTTCCATCACCTCATATCTGAATTGTTCCACCTTAGAGTCTATATGTCATAGAACCCGCACTACCCCTATCATTCCATCAATGAATCTCTTAACCTGTCCCTTTTCAAGTATTCAGATCTCCTGGAATTCAACCTCAAATTCAACATCGAGCTCCTTGAACTTCCAAACTATTGTGCACAGGTTGACAAAGTCATTGAGTGTGTCAAATTCTAAGAATTGAAGGTTCCTCATCTTCTGATTTATGTTGTTCGAATTCCTGAGATATTCTTCCCTTGTTTCTTGCATTCTCCGTTGTGGATCTATCACCAATTGTAACCAATACACTACTTCTATTTTGAGCCTAAATGTTACACGTCAAAATCCCTCACTTTGATAATGTCTCATTATCATTATCACAAGTCTCGCACTTTTGTTGCAAGTGTTACAAGTTTCGCAAAAGTCATATTTTTCTCTCGCATGTGTCGCATTGCGGAAGACATCATAAGAACATTTGGGACATCCTCAAAGACTTTTTATAAGAGGAAAACATGTTATCTGACAAAGTTTACAAACTTTTACCTTGAAGAATAATAATCTTAAAAGTATTTTTGGAGATCAATGCTCCCCTGTGCACTTGCAAGGAGCACTAGCGCTCCTTGTCCTCTTAGTAGGGAGCGCTACAATGCTCTGTGGCCAAATTTGAGGGAATGTCGATATGTTGAGAGAATCTTGGGGAAGAATCCCCCTTATCTCTAAAGACAGCTAAGAAGCATCCGAGTCAGTTTGGCTCGAATCCAAGTTAAAAGTTGGATCTAAGAGAAATCCCATAATTGATGGAGTAATATCCTCAACTTATACCAAGAATATCTAAGGTGGTGGACCCTCTCAAAGCCTATATAAGGAGGCATTCTCATGGTGAAAGGGGAGAGAATATCAGTGAAAAGTATTTTCATTATGATCATGGATCTTTTGAGCAATGGTTTGGACAAGGAGGACTTGGTGAGGCTGTTGCATCTGTATCTATAGTTTGTAAGCACCTTGTTATGTTCTCATTAATATATATGCTTGGTATGTTTCCTTCAAGTTTGTGTACCTTTACATGGGCTTGTGTCTTCTTGATAAATCTAGTTTAAACTAATCTTAGTAGAATAGGAATTATGCATTGTCTTTGTTGTCTATTGAATTGCAGAACTCATTAAAGGACTTGAAAATCAAGTTCAACCTGGAACAAGCAAGGACAAACTTCAGAAAAAGGTACTCATGCTTTCTTCCTCTTTTACCTTGACTAGTTTAGCTACATTTAAAGGAATGTCAATGTTCAATGTTAGCATTTTTATGTCTTGGTCATAGGGATCTAAGATCCAAGAGAACATTCACCTATCCACAGGGGAATTTTCCTACAACAGAAATTGGTGACTCAACTGGGGATCGAAGCTTTCAGTTTTGGTTTCTTTCCTTGGTCTTGTCTTAGTATTTTCCCATATTCAGATCCTACTCACTATTTTTTTCCACTTTTATACATGTGTTGTCATTCCTAAAGTCATCTTACATAGGTTGATGATCAAGCCTTCCTGAGTTTTTGTTTTCTGGGTTGATACTTTTTCATTCTCAAAAAACAATGCCCCTCTTCCCTTACATCCAGGGCATTGATTTCAGTATCGGGGCTCCCCTACAGTTCTTTAGGGAGTTTTTTATCTCTCTGGTGCCTATATAACCAGAGCGTTGATTTTTCCTTCTGTTGAAAAATTGTTGGATGTCTCTGCTGGGTGTGATTTTTTGTTTTTTCCTACTACTCAGGACTTTTTCTATCAGTGTGTGTCTTCTATAAATCTTGCAACCTCTTTTCTTTCTAAGATTTTTTGGTTCTTTTTTTGGTTTTTAAGATATTTCCTTGTTTTAGAATCAGTCTTCCTCTTTGAGATCTTGAGTTGGTTTTTGATACTTTCTTGTTCATATGATTGTTTGAAATTTGTCGCAAGGAAGTCCAAAGATCTTTGGAGTGTTCCATTTGGTCTTTGATTTGTATCTTTCTAAGCAATTTTTCTTGTTTGATTTTTGGTTTTCTTTTTGAAAAGTCTAAATCTGTTTTGCTTCTTGTTTGATCACTATGAGAGTGTTCTTTTTTGTTTATATGATACTGACTTCCAATTGTCTAAAACTACAAATAGTAAAATTTGGTTGGCATAAAAAGCTTAGAATCAAATCAATTAAAGTTCATATTTAAACAAAGAGATATCTTTCCATGATTGGATTTTGGATACTATAATCAATTTCTAAATAGTTTAGAATTGAATTGGATTCTTGTTGAAAGCAATTGCATGAAATTTCTGCATTTTTGTGTTTGATAGTGAAAGAAGTTCTTCTCCTTCCCATAAATAAAATTCATTGAAAGAAACAATTGTTTATCATTTTTTATGCTTTTTTGGGAATCAATTCATAATATCATTAGTTTCACTCTCATTCACCTCTGAGTAAAGAACAACCACAAAAATCAATGCTAATTAAAATTGATCTAGAAACTTTTTCCTTTTAGATTCATCCACCAACATTAGACTAGGATTAGCGCTTTGGATTAGGCTGTGAGTACAACTCTCCAAAGAATTCAAAACAAACTTAACATCTTGCAATAGGGAGAGAAAATACAATTTTCGTATAAGCATATCTAGGATCCCCCTCTCATAGAGGGGTTATGCACAAGGTCATGTTTGGGAGAGCCACAGAGATTATCCCTCCATGATTTAACCATTCGTAGTAGTAAGATCGTATATTCGGGGTTCTTATTGACATCCAACTGTATTCATTTGGTCTCGATTCTTCGTGAATTTTGAATCCATTCAGGGTCCTATCGAGTTCTATCGTTCCACTTTTCTTCAGTTCTCTTGAAGGATTTCAGACTTGTTATCCTGCCCATACGTTCGGACTAGACTGACGAATGTACCTGCCCAGGGGATGACTATGAGTTGGTATATTTAGTAGCCATTATATTTAGGGTCTTTAGAAAAGGTGGTAGTGAAGGAAAGTCTTCACTGTACCTGGAACAGATGGTGGTCAAAATCACTCGGGCTCCTTGGAGGGTAAAGCCATAATTATTGTGTGGAATCTTGCACCTGTTGGGCCCTTCATTTTTTAGAAGGAATCACGAAAGTTTTGACTAAGCATGAGTTGCAAAAACTCCATCAGAGGTTGGGATAAAGAGAAACAGAAAGAAGTTGTGGAAGTCATCGCAATTCCATCGAAGCAACAAACAGTCGCAACAGACCAAGACAGCGTGTAAGCCGAGAAGGAAGACACAACCCAGCTATATATAGGGATGAACATAATTGTAAAAGGGTGCATCTGTTCGCTCACTAGTTGGTTCATTAGTTCATAAGTTGGTGTGCTGGGTTGAGTCGAGTCAGGTTGGTTAGAGTCGACAGGTTTTGGGATTAGCTGTTGAAAATTGTTGTATGTCGAAAAAAGACAAGTCTGAGTCTATAATGAATTGGAACTATCAATTAGAAAATTAGAGTTTTGTGACATGGGTCTAAGAGCCAAGAGACTGTAATGATCCCTACTATGTAATTATGAGTCTGTAATCAGAGAAAGATCCTAAATATAATAGGAAGCAGGACCAAATTTCAAAATATTTTGTGTCTTTATATGTTTACTTATGGATTACAGTGTTTCCTTATGGATTATGAGTTCTATTTACTTATATGTTGTGTCTTTATATGTTTCCTTATGGATTATGAGTTCACTAGATAAAAAGGCTTCAAGAAGCTCCAGAGTTCCAGGGACATGCCAAAAAGATTTGTGTGTGGGATACCGACAAGTTATAAGCACTCCATAGGTTGGATTGCCCAGTTACACGAGCTGTGGATTTTTGGGTTAGCACCACGCTAGAGGGATACATAATCAAATTTGCAGTTGAGAGCCACCATTCCTTTTCATGAGCTGAGGCAATTTTCAAGAAAGGTTCAAGGGGAAGACTTTTGAGAGAAATCCCCCTGTGGATTAAGGTTTTCTTGATGGGGGAAGGGATGTTGATTATGTCCCTGACCGAGATGGCAACGTAAAGACCCTCACTTGGGGTAGGGCAAGATGAGGTGAGAGTCATGGCATGAGAGAGGGGAAGGGTTCTTTGAAAAATGGGGGGGAAACAACAAGAAATGGACTCAAGGGATGAGAGAGATTTGAAGAGATCCACCATAGTTGAGAAGTGGTGGTGCAAAAATATCAAGAAAGTCGCAAGACAGTCTGAAAAGTTGAGGAAAGAAGGCGGATCGAGAGAAGTAGAGGAAAGACATATGGAAGAACTGCAAAAGATAAGAAGACAAGAATGATTGTCCAGTCAAAGGTTAAAGGAGAGAGAAGCAAGGAGAGAAAGAATTTCCCAAAAAGTGGGACGAGAAGGAGAAAGTACAGATGTGAGGGAGGAGGAAGTTGGCATGAATCTTGGAAGAGAAAGAGAATATTCAACCCCGATAATAGGAGAGATTGGGAATCTGGCTGAAGAGATCATCCCAGTGGAAGCTAACAAGACCCCCCAAATCAAAGAAAACCACCCTGAAGCCAATGGAGCCAGCCCCGAATCACCCATACCCCAAGTGCCTTCTATACAAGAAGTTCGATACTACCTTCTCATGCTAGTCCTATTCCAATACAATTAGTTAGTGAGTCACAACCAGGAAGTCCGAGTACAGGGAGGCTTATGGGATCCATCGGTATATCACAAGCAAGAACATTAGGGTTCACATTGATATGAACAACAGGATTAGCAATGGGCAGCCATGTGGGAGGTTTGATTGCCCGATACCCAGAATTTTGGGGTAAGGGAGATGAAGACGTTGAGCAGCATTGGTTCCTATGCGAAGCAATCTGGAGATCCAGAGGGACTCCGGATGTGAATAATCCAGTCAAGTTCTAGACTACCTTGAGAGGTCGTGCTCTCAAGTGGTACATGAAGATCATTGAACCAGGAGTGCCAGGGACGCAAGGTTAAGTGTTCACACTTGGCCAGGTACGAATGAGGTTCATAGCAGAGTTAAAACTACCTCAGTCAGAACAACAGGATTTGTCTAAGTTTCACGAGATCCAGCAGAGGGAAGGCGATGTCCTAGGAGTACAACCAGAAGTTTAAATATGCCATAAGGAGGTTGGCACATCCAATCCACATAGAACATCAAAGGGAGTGGTACGTTCATGGGTTGTTGCCTCTAACTCAGATTCTGCTAATGCAACAACGGATAGTCATGTTAATAGATGCCTTGGAACAATCGATGAAGATTGAATCCATGGTGGGATACCTTGGGAGCCTGGGAGTAACCCAACCCCTAGTAGATGTGAATTTGGTGCAACTACAAGGGCAGATATCGACACTGACAACAACGATTCAGGAGCTAATGATACCCATACCAGGATGACCATAGGTTTGGTGCACTAGATGTTATATGAAAGGTCATCTAGGGAACGAATGTCTGAGAATGAGGGGACTGGGACCCCCTCAGAATGTTAGGGTCCTAACCCGCACATAGGTAGAACAATATATTCAGATGTAATAAAGGTCAATATTAATAAGGCCTTTTAATAAAATAGAATAAGTTGGATGTAAGAATACCTAATAGAAGCTTCCGCTTCTAGAAGGATCCTCCTCTAGATGCTTCTTTTTAGTATAAATAGGAGACGAGAGTATGAGAACCCTAGCTTGGATATTATTGTAATAGAGCTCTACTCAACTGTAGGTTTCCCCCTTGAAGAAGCCCGTGAACATTTCTTTCAGATTCAAAGTGCTATTTATGTTGTTATTCTTATATCATTTCAGTGTTATTGTGGTGAATGTTCTAGTTATATTACTGTTATTCTACCATTACTAGCATTTTATTTTTGTTCTGCATACATTTTATATCTGGTATATTACAAGTGGTATCAGAGCACTTTCCTCGGCAAAAAGTGTGGGTTAAAATTGTTTTTCAAGGTAGAGACATATTTCGGCATCTTTAAGCCACAGAGATCTGTCGTTACGTACATAAACCTGTGGTTGAGGGATTCATACATGCAAGAAATACAAGTGGTACTTAAGCGCACATCTGTTGGCCACCCTTGTAACCCCTGTTGGTACCCCTTCAAGTGGTAGCGCATCAAAGAAAACCTATGTACGGATTGGCCTAGATTACCTGTAGCCCTCTTTAGATAAACTGATCGGCTGCCTGACTTCTATAGTGTCATCAAGAACAACACTCAGGAAGATACTCTCTAGTACCTGGGTGGTTGGGTAGTACGACTAAGGGTATGGTCTATCATCCTTAGTAAGTGCCCTGAGATATTGGGTCGAGTACTACTGTTGGACCCCGCACGTATATCAGAGAGCTATAGCACAAGGCAAACCCTTGTCTGTAGAGCCCTTCAATACCTAACCCTTGGGGACAGAAACATAAACAAATTAAAATAGACAAGATCTATTGCCACACAACTTTGTTCGGGTTGCCAAGTAAATACACATTTCTTTCTGGTTAAGCATTTGGGAATTTCCTCTCTACAATATTCTTCAGACCGGAGTATAACTCCATAAAACAAAAGTATGGAAAATTTTTCACCATAATTTCAGACCTATTCCATTGGATTCATCTCTTCTCCCTTATCACATTCATCCATATCATTTTTTCGAAGAAAAAAAAAATTACCCCACCTGCTCCTTTTCAGTTCCCCCATCCTCATGGCCCATACTCGTAGCCAAGACTTGGAAGCTCGCTTCAACACCTTGCAATATGTTCTCATTGAGACCCAGCAAGAAGTGAAACAACTCAATGCCAATGTTGTCATCATCAATACAACCATGCAGTCCTCAATGGGCGAAATCAAACAAGACCTCACCACCCATCTTGAATCAGTTTTTTTGGCACTCGGCACCAAACTACATATCCCTACAGATAACCCTTCCTCTTCCTCACCCCCACATACTGAAGGTGACCATTCCTCTCATTCCCATACCTTGCAGAACCATCACTTTCAATGTGACCTACGCCTTCCACGGGTGGATGTGACCAAATTTGATGGCTCGGACCCCATTGGTTGGGTAACCCAAATGGAACATTACTTCTCTTTATTCAGCATTACTGATGACTTGGCCAAACTCTGGTATGGTGTTCTCCATCTAGATCAAGAACGTTGGCAATGGTGGCAATGGAGAAAAAAATCCCGTCAAGGGTATATTGCTTGGACACAATTTGTGGCAGAGCTTTATGAATGCTTTGACAATGACACCAACCATTTGGGTCGTTTGACAAAGCTGAAACAATTAGGAACAGTGGAAGACTTCATAACTGCCTTTGAGCGCCTGGATTTTAGAACAAAGGGCATGTCTGATGCATTTTTCCGAGAGTGTTTTATACAGCAGCCTCAAGGATGAAATTCGGGCCCATGTCCTCATGGATCGGCTTGAGAGTTGGGTGGAGGCTACCAAAAGAGATAAATAAGCACAACAGGTTGTATCTTCTCAAAACCGCAAACTCTCCTTCATCCCTCACCCTAAACCAGTAAATCCCACTACTCCCTCTGCTCCACTAAAGATCCAAAAATTGACCCGAGCTGAAATGGTTGAACTCCAACTCAAAGGCCTTTGTTATAAATGTGATGAAAAATATTTCCCGGGTCACAAGTGTAAAGAAAAAAATCTTTTTATGGCCATCTCCAAGGATATTTCAGAAGAAGATGAAGAAACTCCCTCTATGTCTGAATCACCTGAATCCACTAACATAACCCCTCCCTTAGACCCTCCCGAAGTAGAACCAGTCATTTCCCTCAATGCTCTCACTAGCTTCTCCACTCCCCAAACCCTCAAGCTAATCGGTTACATCAAGCATCAGAAGGTCATCATTTTGGTTGATAGTGGCATCACCCATAATTTTATTCATCGCCACATTTCCCAAGAAACTCATTCTACATCCATGCTGTCAATAATTTCCAAATCATGATTTCCAATGGTGGTTCCATGAAATGTGGAGGGTGTTGTGAAAATGTGTGTCTACAAATTGGTGACTACCACTTGAAATCCCATATGTTTTCTATCAACATGGGAGGTTGTGACATTATGTTGGGTGCAAATTGGCTAAGGACTTTGGGTCCCATTCTCATAGATTTTAAAGACTTAACCATGCAATTCGACCAGGAGGGCCACCAATATAAGTTCCAAGGACTCATCGTCGATTCACATGAGATCATTAGTTCCCATCGCATGGAAAAGCTACTCAAAAAGGGTCATTCTGGTGTTATCTCCCAACTCCATGCCATACAAGCAATAGAGACACCCTCGATATCGCAAGACCTCCAAGCCGTCCTTTCTAAATATCAATTGGTCTTTTCCACTCCCCAAGGCCTCCCTCCTTCCCGTGGTGTTCATGATCATTCCATTCCCCTTGTACCAGGAAGACTTCCTCCCAATATCTGCTTGTATCATCACCCCTTTTCCCAAAAAAATGAAATTGACAAAATGGTCCAGGAACTTTTTACTGCAAGCGTTATCCGCCCTAGTATGAGCCCCTATTCATCTCCTGTGGTCATGGTCTTGAATAAAGAAGGTTCTTGGTGAATGTGTCCTAACTTTCGTTCCCTCAACAAACTTACCATCAAAGACAAATTCCCCATTCCTATCATTGATGACCTCCTGGATGAATTGAGTGGTGCCCAATTCTTCACTAAACTGGATCTTCGTTCGGGCTAC
>JZKD02S1934301.1:385743-419927 GCA_000966675.3 Picea glauca
TTCACCCCCTGCACCCAGAAACCCTGTAATCATACCAAGACAGCCTGAGAAACCTCAAAACATGGTTGATATTTGGTTTCAATTATTCTATGACATTATAAGGAATGACCAACTAACAGAAAAGTTGTGCAATGCGTTGTACCTAGTCTTAGGGAATGAGGAACCCTTGGAAGCAAGGATAAGGGCTAATCTTCCTGAGAAGAGTACTGAGAGAGTGCAGTGAAGAAAAGTGCAAACCAAAAAATAATTTTGACTGCTAGACCAGTTAGATGACTTCGAAATTAAGGACGTCATGTTGGACCTAGGGTCAGATGTGAACATTATGCCTAAGAAGACTTGGGAAGCCTTAGGAAAACCAAGACTAACATATTCCCCAATTCAGTTAAGGATGGAAAACCAATACTGTATCTTTCCCATAGGAATACTGGAGAACGTGGAAATTGATGTAGCAGGAGTAAAAATAGTAGCTGACTTTGAAGTCATTGAGATCATGGGAGACAAGGACCCTTACCCTGCACTACTTGGCATCGATTGGGCCTATGAAAATTATTCAATAATCGACTGAAAGAAAGGAACCATGACTTTTGAAGATGAGGGAATCAAGGAAGTTCAACCTTTGGACCCATATGTAGGACCTAGGTACACAGAACCAACATACAATAATATGGAGGGAGAAGACCTAGACTAGTTGTACACTGTAACAGTGAGGACAAGAAACGATTATATAAACCCTACTGTTGATGGATCAATAAGTTGGAGAAGTATACAGTCAGCAGATGAAGATTCAAAACTAGATTTTGATAGTTGGAAACAAGTTTCGCATGAAATATTCTCAAGAAGATACGCAACTATCAGAATGACTAGATGGGTTGGGACCGAAGTTAGAGAACACCCAGTATACGATGGTACCTCAAATCTAGATAATTTTTTGCAGAATATGGAAGAGAATGTGAGAGAAGATCAAAGAATATCAATAATAGATGTAGCCTTTCGAAACACCCTCACCAAATGGTGGGACACTCATAAAGTCATACTCAGAACTTGGGACAAAGTGAAGCAAGCTATCAAGTACAGGTTTTGGAATAAGGAGAAACGGGAATAAAAAATGCAGACGGATCTCCAAGTTGTGCAACCCTTCAGCAGAGAATCGGATCCTAGAATACACATTGAACAATGTGTGACATAGTGGAAGGTTGCGGAGATAACCTATCACTGCTAGGTTCAAGTATTTCCCCACTCTCTAGGCCCAATCCTGAAAGCTTGGTTCATACATGAGGAAACCAGAAGACAGACCAGGGACCGGCAGACACTGGTAGCTCAATTTTGCAAGGACTTCTCATTCAAATGTAAGTACCCTGAGCTTGAACTAACCCTACAAAAGATTAAATAACTTCTTTTTATAGCCAAAAGTAATAAGAGATCAAACTTTGTAGTGTGTCCCAAGCATACCCAAGAAATTCAAACTAAACTCCACTTACCCTCGACTGAGAAGCCTATAGAATGCTATCAGATTAGCAAAGATTCATAAATCCTAGAAAAATTAGAACAACTGAGAAACCTAGCCATCAAAGAGATAGAGGGGAGTAGATAAATCCAAAACACCATACCTAGCCAGACCGATAGTTCCTACAATCACCCATTAAAATTGTGTAGACTCAACATAGGGATTGCAGAGCAACCTAATATAGCTATGGTGGGAGAACACTGGGATGAGAAAACCTCTCAGGAAATATAGAGTTTACTGAGGGAATATGAGGATTTGTTCCCAAAGAATTTTTCAGAATTAAAGGGAATCAAAGGAGTCATGGGAGAAATGAATATTGAGTTAAAAACAGGATCCAAGCCTATCAGACATAGATCATATCGTCTTAACCCAACATTAAAAGAGAAAGTTAAGAAGGAGATTTATAAGATGTTAGAAGTAGGTCTCATTTTTGCAGTAGAAGAATCAGAGTGGGTCAGCCTGATAGTCATTCAAAGCAATAAAGACACTAAGGATATTAGAGTCTGTGTGGACTACAAAATCCTCAACTCTCCCTGTGTGCACGACCCTTTCCCAACACCCTTTATTGATGAGGTGCTAGAAAAGGTTGCAGGGAAGGAAGCATACTCATTTACAGAAGAATTTTCAGGATATCATCAAGTTAGGATTGTTGAAGAAGACAAAAGAAAGACCACTTTCATTACAGAATGGGGATCTTTTGCATACAACATGATGCCATTTGGCTGAAAGAATGCCCCTGCAGTTTTTTCCAGGATTGTGATAGCAGCCGTTAGAGAATTCATTCACAAATTTATAGAATTCTATATGGATGATTGGACAATATATAAACTTCTTAAGGAACATGTAGCACTTCTAAGGCTAATGTTTGACAGATGCAGAGAGTTGCAAATCTCATTAAATCTCAGAAAGTGTATCTTTTGTGTGCCACATGGAAATTTGTTGGGCCAAATAGTCTGTCGAGAAGGAGTATTGGTAGACCCAACCAAAGTTGTGGTCATTGTGAATATGACACCACCTATGAGTGGTAAACATTTACGCTCCACACTAGGACAAACAGGTTACTATCATAGGTTCATACGAAGATATGCCAACATTACTGCACCTCTAGAAAACCTCCTGAAAAAGGCTGAAACATTCCAATGTACTCCCGAATGTGATAAAGAATTTGAGACACTTAAGGAGAAACTCATTACAGCACCAATTCTGATATTCCCAAACTGGGAGAAGGAATTTCATGTCCATGTAGATGCTTCCAGAATTGCCTTCAGAGATATCTTAATGCAACCTGGAGATGGAGTTATGGATCACCCTATCTATTTTGCGATTCGAAAGCTGTCGCAAGAAGAACACAACTACACAACAACAGAAAGGGAAGACTTAGCAATGATTTATGCTTTATAGAAATTTATAAATTATATGTTAGGATCTCATTTCAAATTCTTTACTCATCATTCTGCACTGAAATACCTAGTTAACAAACTTGTGTTGGAAGGGAGAATTTGTAGATGGTTGTTGTTATTTCAGGAATTTTCCTTTGAAGTCATCATCAAGCCGAGACAATGCAATGTCAGACCCGAACATCTATCCAGGATAGAGTCAGGAGAAAGTGGCGGAGTAGTGGATGACTAGTTCCCAGATGCAGACTTGTTTAGGATTGAGGCCATACTGAAATATTTGGAGAACATAGAAATCTTTCTCAGTATAGGGGCATGTCCTGAAACATATTTTTCAACCCAGAAATGACATATGGTCGTTAGAGCAGAAAAATACCAATTGATCGTTAGGAAATTGTATAAACTAGGACTAGACAATATCCTCAGACAATGTGTCCTAGATCATGAAAGGCATGATATACTCTAGGAATGCCATATTGGAATCGCAGGAGGCCACGTAGGAGGAAAGGCCATGGCAAAGAAAGTTATATAGATAGGACTTTGGTGGGAAAAACTCTTCAAAGATGTAAAATCATATGCTAGATTGTGTGATGTTTGTCAACGGGTGGGCAAGCCGTCACGCCGAGATGAAATACCACTACAACTAGTTAGAGCTCTACAGGCATTTGAGAAATCGTCAGTTGACTTCATTGGACCAATCAACCCCATAGCCAAACATTAAAAGGAAAGGTACATCATTACCACAACTAACTACCTTACACATTGGGCAGAAGCAGCAACGATACAGGACTGTTCGACAGATATTGTTGCCAGGTTCATTTTTGAGAATATCATTACCTGGTTCGAATGTCCCAGGAGCCTAACCAGCGATCATGGAGCTCATTTCATTAGCAGGACTATAGAAAAAATTACAGCAGAATTTCTAATTCAACATCACAAGAGCAGTCCATACCACGCACAGGCCAACGGAACAGTTTAAGCCTTCCAAACTATTCTAGAAAAGGGACTAACAAAGGTCTGTTGCGCAAGCCGGGAGGACTGGGATGATAGAGTTCCAGTTGTACTATGGGCCTACAGGACAACCACAAAGAAACTCCATAGATACACACCATTCCAATTACTCTATGGGAGAGAGGTAGTGGTGCCTGTATATTTCACAAGTCACACGTATGACAGAACAAGAATCAGTGGTGCAGAGACTTGCAGAGCTACAATAACTTGAGGAAACCATATTTCTAGAAAACTTCCAATAGTCGGTCGAAAAGGCAAGATAAAAATATTGGCATGACCAACACACTAAGACCAAGGTATTCACACAAGGGGACAAAGTCTTACTCTACGATAGCTGATACCAAAAGCATCGTGGCAAGTTGCATATGCACTAGTCGGTACCCTTCATAGTTGTGAAGATCCAACCCTCAGGAGCAGTCAGAATTGCACAATTGGATGGTGTGCTACGACCAAGATGGGTGAATGGTACTCGCCTAAATCCCTACCTGTCTCAAAACTAAGAGAGAAGGACAATCGCTCCAATCCAAAGGAGCTTGTACAATAGATAGATTTGAGTTTTGTTTTATTTCTGAAATTTTGCAAATTCAGTTAATAAAGTCCATATGTGTAGTATTGCGCCATAACACATAGTTCATTTGTTTTGTTTAAGTGTTGGATCATACAGACATGACAAATCAGCAGTACAGGACCTGAAGCATAAGATATTCCATTAATGGCAGTCATTAAAGATGACGGGGACAACCTTTCTGGTCGAAGGGGCCATGAATCCAAACCCAATCTGAGTCATAGGCCACACAAACCCAGTCTAGTCACAACCTTTATTGCCATTTTGGTACCCCATCTGACGCCCGTTAAGCCATAAAGCCACATTGTGCCAATATTCCATCGAATTTCACACCGGGACACCCACCCATCAAACAGAAAGGTCTCAAATCGGCCACGTCCCTATTCCACTCAAATAAGTAAATACCAAGATCGCCCAATAGGATTTACCTTGATTAAACCATCCCATCGGACAACTCACACATGGTTGCGTCCATACGGTCATGATGAGTATCAGTTACTGCTAAAACTTACCCATTAAGACAAGTATAAGTCTCTCAGAACTCAACCGAGAATGTACTATTTCTAAAAAGAGCATCACCATTTCCAAACTCGGCAATGTGAACCAGTTGGGACCATTGTAAAAGATGCAAATGTAACCCTAGTTCTTACCTTCCACAGAAGTGTGATTATCGAGAGCCATAACAAGATGAAATGCCATGACTAAAGAAGTAGTACCAAATGAGCCATGCGACCCCCAGTTCGAGATTGTGGGTGATCTCAAAGGGAAGGTAGAGCACGTTAAGCTCCTCAACCTTGACCTCACAAATTCAGCCTTGTTCCCATAGATGCACACGGACATTTTTTGGGATATAGTTCCATATGGAATCAGAGGAATGCAAGTTGTACCAAAAGAAGAGTTCATCAAATCATTTAACTCAGCCATCATGAACCTGAGAGACTTACCAGTCTTTTGTACCATAGGTGAGATTGTGCGTTGCATGAAATTTCTGATAAGAAGGGTGCATCACAGAAGTCTATGGTTGGATAAGCGGTATCCAATCGATGTTGAAGACATCCAACAGCTTACTAGACTATCCTCCCAAGGAGAGGATGTGTCGAAGGGATTCCATGGTCCTGGTAAGCACGGGAAAAAGAAAGGCGAGCTTAGCCTATACGAGAAATTTAACAAAAATAGAGGAGGACGCACAACTATAATTGAACCAATACTTCCCGAGACAGTCCAGATTGGCTGCTACATCATAGCTAGCAAGGTTAGAGGTCTTACTATAAGGGATAATGCACTCTAGATGCATTATTAGTCGCCAACTTTTGCGTAAATGGAGCGGTGTTCAAATGGTGTAGTTTCCTATTGGAGGAACTACTATTAGCTTGCGAGGAAGTGAAGGAGAATGGAGGAACCTTCACCTATGGATACCTACTCGTGGCATTTGCAATGCTCAAATGGACACCACATGTGGGAAGAAAACTGACAATACTAGATAAGGGGCGAATGGCGAATATGTTCGAGCCATTGGAGTCCAGACAAGACTTGGAGAATGCAGAACTCAACAATGCATCATTTTCCAAATGGTATAATGGTATGATAGACGCAACATAGAGGCTACGCATCCCGCAGAAGTTCCTCAACTGTAACACAAGGAATATTGCCTTCAGCATGAACCGGCACAACACATTTTTCTAGCCGATACATGTCAACAAGGAACATTTCCACACAAGGATGATACCGTTCTATTTGGATGAGGAATCCTTCAATAAGGAAGTCATGTCATGGCCAGGAGTCAAATGTAGATCATGTAAATCAGGAATGAATTACATTTTTCCTATGGAGCTGCTGAAGAAAAAAGACAACGAAGTAGGAGAAGGACTGAGTTCAGGCCCCGAGCAGAAGAAGACAGACACTCTGGTATGAACAGAATCCTAGGAGGAAGAAGAGATACATCAGTTAGAGTGGAGAAAAATATTGGCCCTCCAACATCTACCAGACAATGTCGCGTTTTCAGGTGCACAGGTTAACCATATCTTGGGCATTATGCTTGGTACCAAACCATTGGTGAAGAGGCCCAGAACTAGGATCTCGCTGAACAAACCCCTGAACCCACAACCCCTTGCATCTGTTGCTCCCCGCACCCACACCACGACCAAAGCCACCACTACTATTGATATTCAAGATGACCCGAAGCTTGAAACATTTATGTTCACAGTCATCACTGAGCAACCCCCACCATTCCAATTACCAAACCTCATCACTTCCAGTCCACATCAGACCAAAACCTCATATCCAATGCAGCTCGATCACCCAAATATAGCGGAGTGAAGACTCCCACAAATGACTAGAGAATCACCCAAGCCAAGATCAGAAATTTTTGGTCCCAAATCCAAAGCCTCAGAGCTTAGCACAACGCTGGATGATATGAATCTAGACGCCCAGGAATAACAGCCTAAATCTTCAGTGCAAGAAGAAGACACCCAAGCTAGAGAGGAGTTGGAACTCGACAACAATGAGCAAGTCACCTCACCAGCCAAGGGTGAGGGTGCCCAAGAAATCACGGCACATCAAGAAGAAGCACTGGAAGAGCCAGATATACTAGATGCACACAATGAACCAAAAGCAACAACTAAGTAGGATACGACAGCCATGTGAGCACAAATGGAGCAGGTTCTCCATAATCCTCAGTAATGCACAGAATTGATGCAACTCTGCAAATTCAGAACAAAGGTTCTGACTCATTTTCCAACAGAGCTAAGGTTGAGGATCGCACCAGTGCCACCAATGGAGGAAGAGATAGAAACCCACTCCACCCATTAAATGGCAAGTGGACTTCCACTACAGATGTGAGCACCCACTGAAGTAGCTACTGCATCCACTGACGTGGTACAGTTTCCAGTGCCACAATTATTTGGACTAATCAGGGCATCAACAGACTAGTTGGAGAAAAGGCTCCAGGAGGCTGAGAGATCCGTCGAGATTGCAAGGAAGGAACAATTCATTGGGAAAAAATGCAGAATACAGGAAGCACATGACAAAATCCAAGTCTAGCGCAAACTGGGAAAAGTTAAGGAAAAACTTGTTGAATCCTGGTCGGAGATTCTGAAGGTTGTGCCCGACCTACCCGAAGCCAACGATGTAGGAAAGCCAGAGCAACAGATCGAGATGTTATAGGAAGCATGGATGCAACTCACTAATTGCACTGACCATCTATAATTGAAGCTACAAAAGGTCCAGCAGGAAGAAGAACAACAGCCTAAGCAGCTGCAGGAACAGATGCAGAAGATAATATTGCAAGGAAACAATGCCCGAGAAGCATTGCACAAGCACACAATAGACTGCACCAAAATCTAGTCAGTGACTGGATGGGCATCATCGCTTGACGGAATCATGTCTTGGAGGAGGTATGCACAAATATCTAGGTGTTGAATGAAGAATTTACAGTCACAATGGACCCCATGGAGAAACATCAAAAGTTTGACCAAATTCAGTAGGCCGACAAGAACTAAATACACTCTATGAGGCACAGTTCGTAGCCAAGAAAGAGCTGTGCGATTTTCGACTGGTAATTTATACTGCCTATATGAAAATGCATCAAGTCAATGCAACAATAGATTCTGAGTGGAAATTGTTGGTTGTAGTCAAGCCAAAGGAGTATAGCAAAGAGACGACCCAACAATTCCTTGCAGAAGAATCACTCCTCGCCAAGAAATGGCAGGATAAGGTTGAAAGATTTCAAGGAGTAAAGCACAGAGCATTAGAGCTAGTACCAAAATTGGGCCCTTCATTAGAGGAGGTAAAGGAAGAAAAAGAACAAACACAAGAGCCCAAAGAAGAAGAAAATACGAAAAAGGGAAAACAACAAATGCTCCTGGAGCATGTGAAAGAACCAAGAGCTTGACTCGAGGACGAGTCAAGGATTGTGGTCGGAGCCTATTGGGCCCTTCATTTTTGAGAAAAAATCATGCAAGTTTTGACTAAGCAAGAGTTGCGCAAACTCCATCGAAGGCCAGGAGAAAGAGAAACAAAAATAAGTTTCAGAAGTCAGCGCAATGCCAGCGAAGCAACAAACAGTTGCAACAGAACAAGAAAGCGTGCAAGCTAAGAAGGAAGACACAACCCAGTTATATATAGGGTTGAACATAATTGTAAAAGGGTTCATCTATTCGCTCACTGGTTAGTTCATTATTTCATAAGTTGGTTGGATGGGTTGAGTCGAGTCAGGTTGGTCAGAGTCGTCAGGTTTTGGGATTAGTTGTTGATAATTGTTGTAAGTCGAAAAAAGACAAGTCTGAGTCTGTAATGAATTGGAACTATCAATTAGAGAATTAGATCTTTGTGACATGGGTCTAAGAGCCAAGAGACTGTACTGAGCCCTACTATGTAATTCTGAGTCTGTAATAAGAGAAAGATCCTAAATATAATAGGAAGTAGGACCAAATTTCAAAATATGTTATGTCTTTATATGTTTTCTTATGCATTACAATGTTTCTTTATGGATTATGAGTTCTATTTGATGGTTCAACATTTGAATGCTTGTTCGCAACGTAAGTAGGTTGGATTCTTGCACTTGTATGTTTCAGATCTGTTAATGTCTCTTGAGAAAGAAGAGGAATGAGTTCTGACTACTCTATGGATTCTCTTTAGTCTTCTCCCTACCCTTCCCTATCTATCTGTCTCAGTAGCGCTTCGAGTGAGATTTCTTCTCTACAGAGGAGATGAAAATGCCAACGCTCTAGACTACACGGTACCTTTTGTTGGTAATCTGAGAAGGACCATGTTCTAATAAAATTCATGCCAACAACACCAAGGCACAAGTTAGTTAAGTAGGTCACCATCGTAATTGTTCCACCTTCTCATATCCTATCCCCTTCTCAATTTGATCACGCGATGTTGGATTTCATCACCAACTAGTACAGTCATTGAGAGAAGGTTTGTTTTCTTGTTGGTTCTTCGATATTTTTTAGCGTGTGTTGTTGTTTTCATAATTTTTTAAGATTGATCCTCTAGACGATAAAGGTCTTTGTAGATCGTGTAGGATTCAAGGGTTTCCTCCAAAATAAGGCTATGGACTCTTACCTCCTAATTCACCAGAAGACATCTACTGTGAAGAGGTAGAAAATTGCTCTAACGCTAGGAGTGTTTCTACTCCTTTGTTAGAAAAATCGAAAAGAGCCTTAGTTACTGTTGAGGATCCCACTCCTCATACTACACCTGTGTCAGAAGCTCCTATTGAACCACTCCTAGTTCGATTATACTTGTTCGGTAATATTATAGAAGAAGAATTCCCTTGTTTTCCATTAAGACCAATTACTGAGACATATATGGGATCCACAGAACAAATTTTTAATGATGAGTTTAGGACCCCCATTCGTCCTACTGACGTAGTTAATCCACATCAAACACCTGATCATTATGTATGGAGGAATCCATCAATATGTGATATTTATGAGCATTTTGAATATATTTGACAACCGCTTAATCCTCATGACCCTCTTGCCACTAAGGCAAGACCATCTGGTCAGACTATTGATCATCCCATTGAATAGGTCATCGATCTGGTTGTTACGTTAGAACAAGTCCACCTCAATGTTGGAGTATTCACTTCTCATCATACACAAGTTAATTCAACTGTTACTCCCATCGTTGCACCTTTTCACACTACAACTCCTCATGTTCCACAAGATCATGTTGGAACACCTTTACAGCAGAGAATGCAAACCCTTGCCAGAGATACACAACCAACTACGGGACATATCCCGACTAGGGGGAAACCACCATCTAGTGGACCTATCCCTCCTAAGGACAACCATCATTTAGCGGGCCTACCCCTCCTGGGGGACAACCACCTTTACATGTTCCTTCTAGAGGAAAACCTCCCTTTAATGGTCAAACCCCAATTGTAAATCAACCTATGGTAGGGGGGAAACCTTTTTTTACCGAAAACCCTTCACAATCCTGGGGAGTACCTTCAGGAGGTACGTTTAATCAACCCTACCATGGGGTTAAATCATACCATAACCCACAAGGAGGAGTATCATATCATGTTCCTTTCGGATTATCTTTTGGAAAACCTTATCCAAGTGTCCCAAATCCCACCTGGGGTCTTCAAGGACAACAACCTTATCATCCCCAAGGGTCTAATGTTTATCCTCCCCAAGGGGATCATGTTTACCCTCCTCAGGGACAAAATTTTACCCTCCTCAAGGGAAAACTGCTTATCCCCCACAAAAAAATCAACCGACTTATACTCCTCAGAATCAACTTGATTTCACCCCAATCATGAACGTTCCTCAACAACCATCAAATACTGCCTATACTGGTCAACAACAACCATATATGGGAGGTCCTACATGATACAATTATCCATATCAACCATTTTATGGCCCCACTGGTGTCCCTATGTCACACCAGTATCACCCTCAAGTTAACTGACAATTACCCTTCCTTTCCACTCTGGATATACCAGACTTGTATCGGTTGACAAATGATACCATATTGCATTTTCCTTTTTGGCTGGTAATTCATTCTAAATTACCTTCTTACATCCCCAAGTTTGACAATAAACCTAGAAAATACCCAAACAACCATGTGATGGCATTCCATCTATGGTGTTCATCAAACTCATTGATGGATGATTCTATATGTTTGCGTCTCTTCCAGCGCACACTCATGGGCTCTGTAGCCAAATGGTACATTGAACTTCAATGTGGTTCTTTTCAAGATTTCAACTCCCTCACTATGTCTTTTCTCACGCATTTTAAATTACCCATATGTTACGATGCGGGTACTGAACTTTTACCCTCCCTTCATCAAACGAACTCCATGCATATATCTGATCACATTCATGAGTGGAGACGACGTCGAAGGTTGATTAAAGTGACCATCCCTAACCAACTATTAGAAAAGTGGTTTACTAAATCTCTTTTAACCCCGATTGCTCGTGACATCGCCATGGGTGGTGTAGTCACTGTGGAAGAAGCCATTGCTCGAGATTAGTACTTAGATTTGGTTTACTCCCAACATGATACTTTGTATGAGTTGATTACAAATGCTACATGTACTCTTATTGATCCATCCAAACCTTCTTCCACGGCACATGCAGATGGATTTATCGGTACCATCAAAACCAAATATACATCACAGTCGACCGGAAGAGAAAATTGCTTTGTTTCAGCACCTGTTACTAGTTTGACTTCACTCTCCTCTACCTCCCTCCTGACTCAAATCTCTAAGGTGAATGAAGTTCAATCTACCTCTTCAAAACAATCCAGGGGTAAGAAGAAAACAAAAAATAAACCCAAAAAGAACAATAATAATAATGAACATCCCAAAACACAAACTTCACCACCTGCTGCTAAAAATCAACCACAGCTAAAAATGAAATTCCCATGTCTTATTTGTGGTGAATATCATTTCACCCAAGATTATCCACATCGCGAGGAAGTTGCAAAACATTTCAAAGGGAATTACCAACCTGTTTTGTTAACACAACCTTTTCCTCAGCAGTAATCCATGGTTTCTCAAGCACTTTCCCCTCCCATGGGGGGCATTTTCGACCATCCTTCTAGTGATGAAGCCTCTATGAGTGCTCATATTTATATGTTCAATGGGATTTATTTAACCACTCGCACCACCACATATGACACACTGGCTAAACCTGATAAAGAAAAGGTCACTAACGATACTCCACCAGATCCATCTCTTGCACCCGTTAGTCCTCCATCTTTTATTCCTCCATCTAGGTCACTTCAGATAGAGAAACCTACTTTCAACTCTATTTTATTCCCTCCCAAGAGCACTATCTTCAAGTCAACTTTTAATCCTAGTTCATGTGTTTCCCAAAACTACAACATTGTTGAAGATTTGGCTCAAGAACTGTGTGCTATGTCTGCTCTTGAATTTCTATGGCATTTCCCAAGTCAACATAGAATTCTCTTGGCTACCATAGGTGCCATTGACCCTGATTCATCAAATAATATCACGTTTAACCTCAACAACTTCAAGTCACACCTTTCTCACCAGCTTTCTTTTCAAATTGATGTTTTTTTTCATAACCAACACATTCACTGCACCATATTGGATGAGGGAGATTCCACTTGTGTCATGTCATTAGCTTGTTGGAAAGGAATAAAATCACATGCGCTTAACTAATCCCCTACAATGTTATGAGCATTCGAGGGGCAAGGTTTTCTTCCTCATAGACTCTTGAAGTCCTTAGTCGTTCAGTTGGGAGGTAAGATCGTCTTTGTCAATGTAGAGGTAGTTGATGCTCCCCTTGATTACAAATTGTTATTAGGAAGAATTTGGTTTTATACCATGACTATCATTGCTTCATTGGTGTTTCGATGTGTACAATTCCCTCATCAAGAAAAAATTGTCACTATCAACCAGTTAGATTACTGTACACTCGAAGCTCGCACTCCCTCCACCAACAATATTCATTTCTTGGGAGATACTAAGATCACTTATGAAAGTGTTGATGTAGGTATTTTAAAACATTCTTCCCTTATGGGTACTTTCCCTGTACCACTTCCTCCCACCACACAACATATTTCCATAATCAATATGATTTCAACTATGGCCTATCAGTCTTTAGAATCATCTGATCCTTGAGTTGTGCCTAGTCCGTTAGAATTCGATGCACTGGGTGATGCTATGCCACTTAGTCTAACTAATTCTTCATATGATTCTATCCAATATGCCTCTCCCTCCTTGGATGACCAACATCTATTGGCATCCAACAATTATTCATTGTCATCTTGGTTGAATTCCTTATCCTTTGCTTTTGAATACATTTCCTAGATTTTTCCATCAGACGAATCCATTATGGAAATTCTTAGTATCGACGAGGTACCTTGGGATGACAACCATAATCATTCGTCTTTTCTTCCTACTCTAGAAGAAATTCAGAAGGATATACACTCTATCTTCCCCCCCAATGTTGTTGATTCTCCCCAATCTCCTATACTTACCCACGATACTACTTCCGAGGGGAATTTAGGCAACATATCTTCTACATTCACTACTGATATCTCGATCCAAGAAGGTATCATGGAAAATGTTTATCTCGGTGCTAATTGTTTTCCTGGGGAAGTGGCATCTTACACCACTTTATTTTAATAATTATGCGATGTCTTTTCTCGGAGCTATGAGTAAATGCCCAGGATCGATCCTTCAATCATTGTGCATGAAATAAAAACTTACCCAGGCCTTAAACCTCTGTGACAAAAACTTCGCCCAGTTCATCCTAAGAAAAGCGCGGCCATAAAGGAAAAATTTGAAAAATTGTTAAAATGTGGCTTTATCTATCCTGTCCCCTTGAAGGAATGGGTTTCTAACATTGTTCTAGTTGCTAAAAAACAAGGAACCATTCATGTCTACACTTATTATAAATATCTCAACAAGGCTTGTCCCAAAGACAATTACCCCACACCCTTCATCGACCAAATCATTGATAATTGCACTAACAATATTATTTTCTCTTTCATGGATGGATTTTCAGGATATAGCCATATTGAAATTCTACCCATTGATCAATATAAGACAACCTTCATCTACCCATGGGGAGCATTCGCTTATCGGAAAATACCTTTTTGTATCAAAAATGTTGGTGCCACTTTCCAGCGGTCCATGTCATATCCTTTCCACAATATCAAACATATTGCGGAACCTTACCTCGACGATTTACCTGCCCATTCATCTAATAGATCAAACCATGTTGGTCATCTACGGGCCATTTATTTTCAATGTTGGTTCTATCATATCCGTTTGAACCCCCAAAAATGCATCTTCATCGTCGAATCAGGTCGACTCCTCGGTTTCGTTGTCTCCAAATATGGGTCAGGGTGGATCCCTTAAAAATCAAAGCTATTATTTCTTTACATCCTCCCAACAATCTGACCCAACTACAAAGTTTGCAAGGGAAAGTGAACTTTCTTCAACATTTTATATGTAATTACGCTGAGCTTACTAAAGGATTTATGCGATTGTTGCAGAACGACACTCCTTTCATCTGGGATGACACTGCTCAATGATATTTTGATGCTCTTAAGCATGCATTGACCCATACACCTCTTTTGCATCCTCTGAATTACACATGAGACTACATCCTTTATTTTGCAGCCTCTACTTCCACTATCGCTATGGTGTTAGTTCAATAGGACCCTAATGGTGACGGACATGTGATCTACTATATGAGAAAGAGTCTATCCGGTCTCGAGCTCCGATATTCACACGTTGCAAAGTTGGCTCTGGCAGCCGTCATTTCCATCCAGAGATTTTTCCATTACATCCTGTTATGCACTACCACGGTCATTGTGGACTTGAATCCCATGTATCATATTCTGACACGTCAAGTCCTTGGGGGAAAATATTCCAAATGGATAATTATTCTTCAGGAATTTGATCTCAATTTTTCCAAATCAAAAGATAAAAAGTATTTGGTTTTTGCGGAACTTATTTGCGATCTTATGCATGTTGATGAAGAAATTGATCCCAATGATTATCTTCTCGATGAATCTATGTTCCTCATTAGCACGTATGACCCTTGGTATGGAGATATTCTTCTTTATCTTCAAACCCAACTTTTTCAGCCTGATATCCCCCATGAAGAACATCCTCATATTCACCACCATTCTAAATGCTACCTTATCATCAGTGACACTTTTTATCGTCATGGTATTGACACTATCCTACGACGTTTTTTAACTCATGATGAGGTTGAACATGTTCTAAATGACTGTCACCTTGGAGCATGTGGCGGTCACCTTTCTGGGATGGCTAAATCTTAGAAAATCTTACGTGTCGGTTACTTTTGTCCCTCCATATTCAAATATTGTATTGAAGCTGTCAAAATATTCCCACCCTGCCAAGTTTTTCATAAAAAGACACGCACCCACCCCATTATGATGCATCCTATTGTCACCATTGGCCCCTTTGCCAAATGGGGCATTGATTTTATGCAATGCAAGCCTACCTCAGCTGGGGGGAACAGTTATGTCATCGTTTTAATTGATTATTTCACAAAATGGGATGAGGTTATGCCTACTTTTCTTAATGATGGTCGTACTACATCTCTCTTCATATTTAACCACATCATCACTCGCTTTGGTGTTCCACAAGCCATTGTCAATGATCATGGTTCACATTTTCAAAACCTGATGATGAGTGAGCTACATTTCAAGTTGGGTTTTCTCCATGAGAACTCATCACCCTACTATCCTCAAGCAAACAGACAAGTTGAATCAATAAACAAATTCCTTAAAACCATGATCCAACGCATGGTGGGGGAAAACAAAAATTCTTGGCATTTAGAACTCTTATCCACGCTCTAGGCTTATTGCACCTCAGTGAAAATGGAAACATGATTCACTCCATTCTAGTTGGTATATGGCATCAAAGAAGTATTACCAATTGAGTGAAAAATTACTTCGTTGAAACTCACAGTAGAACTCCTGCCTCACACCTGTGCTGAAGAGGAACGATTCCTATATCTGACTAGTTTGGAAGAAACACGTCGCGATGTTGCTCTAGTTAACGAGACATATAAAAAAATAATGAAGAGTCAATATGAAAAATCCATTCAACCTCATACTTTTGTAGAAGGAGACCTAGTCCTTGTTTATGACCAGACTCATGATAAGCTAGGGATGGGAGAGTTAGAACCTCTGTGGAATGGACCCTACATCGTAAAACTTGTTTTACATAGAGGTTCCTACAACCTAGTTGACTATGATGGAATATCTCTCCGTGAACCCCAAAATGGGATTTACTTTAATAATTACTATGAATAAAACATATGGCATGTGTGATTTGTACACTATTGTACTATAGTTTTGTTGTGGTGTGTCTTTTTATTTTGCATGCATGAGTTTTGTTTTAGTTGCTTATACTTTTTCTTGTGATTGCATGCGTATATGACATCTCCCTTTCCTATCTTTATTGGGTTTGCGGATGGCGCTAGTCGACACACCCAGAACATTGTTTTTGTATCTTAGGTCATTTACCACTCTGATGAGTTGGCAAGTTCAGGAGGCATTTTCCTAGGATCAGAAACCAATAACGTGGCAGAATATCATGTTGTCATTGAAATTTTAACCAAGGCCTCCTCCCTAGGTTTATCTCGTATAATCATTAACCTAGACTCTCAACTCGTGGTTTTTCAGATTAATCGATTCTATGTCATTTGTAAACCTATCCTATTGCATCTCCACCTACGAGTTCGTCATCTTGAGAGAATGTATGAATTTACAGAATACAGACACATACCAAGAGAACTCAACACAACTTTGGATTCGCTAGCAAATTATATTTTGGATCGGTATCTTGCGCATAGATAAAATTTTATAAAGAAACTCTATCACATGTACATTAAAAACATCACACAAAGATAATTTGTAACATCATTGGAACCACAAAACTTGGATATATATATATATAAACTGCGTGATAGAAAAATTTTGTTTACATCAAAAAGTACATAGAAGGGAAAAATATGGACCCTCATTCCCATCATATCATCATGCAAATACTACAAAAACATATAGAGGATCCTAGTCCTCTTGCACCACATTGTGCTTCGATAAGCACACCACTGCATGGGCCAATCGTTGAATAAAATGGTTCAAACTCTCAGGAACCCCTATTGTATGCCTCTGCAGATGTAGAGGCACATATCACCTCCTCAGAGGTGGGACACCCATAGTAATACCTCAGAGGTTCATCTCAACCTCTCGGAGACCTCCCACTGACACCTTGTGTTCCACGACTATCTACAAGTCTCCATGACACCCTAGTGCCAGTATCTCTGTCGGACGTGATGCGCCTCTATATGCATGATGAAACAATACATCTATTAAAATCTCTCTTTGTACACATAAAAATAATATAAATTTTTAAATTTTTAAAAAAATATGACAAGGTTTTGGTTTCATACCTGATGCATCCCAGTCAATACCCTCTAGAAGTACTAAGTCCATGCTACCCTGGAAATCCACTTTGGCGTATGGAAAGTCCTCAATGATGATCAACTGCCTTCTCCACCAAGCGAAGAAGTCAGCCTTGAACTTGAACTCTGTGTTGGTCCCCAATCTTGGAGACAAACTCGTCCATCTTTCCATACATCGTTCAACCATCGGTCGTTCCATCAACGCAATTTGTGGCTGCATCTAAGGTATTTTCTCCAAAAAGAATGAAACCAAGAAGGAACCATAACCGAACTGTTTTTGTTTCCTAGTCCTGCACTTTGTGATTTGATCCTTCACATTGTGAAGGAAAGTTGCATTCCAGTTGAATAATCTCGGCTCCATGCATTGTAGAGAATAATACATTTGGGATTTTGAGGCCAAATGCACACTTGTGCTACCTACCAGGTTGGTTATAGCAAACAAAATAGATTGTAGTTTCAAATCTCTTATTTCCTTGATCATGATTCGTCCTCCGACTAATCATGACCCTGGAATACAATGATCAGAAACCTACACCTTGGTAGGCTGAGGAGTTTCTCGTTGCCCAGAAAAAGTGATAGGATCCCCTCTTCTTGAGAGGCCAGTCAAAAATTATATGTCATCCAATTCGATTTTGAGCATTTGTGGCCCAATACGTAATCCATGTTCAGTGTCATCCCACAGTCCAATTAGATACTCAAGTAGTAAGACTTCCTTTTTCATCTTTTGCAATTTAAAATATTTGAGGAGGCCACAATTCCTCAAATTGGCCCTTGTCTAAGAGTTTTGCAACGTATTTATATCATCAATCTCATTCTCACATTCTTTCCATTCAATCATGGTTTTTATCAGTGTAAACTGCAATAACATACATTTAAAATCCATTAATCACCCTCTCACAGAAAAAATTTGGGTACTTTTAGCATAAATAGAAAAATATTTTTTAGTCCTGTGCCGACACTCCCCTAAACTCATACACATGGTAATAGCACTCCCCTGGTTCACACACCAGGGTGCCGAAAACATGATCGACGCTCCCCTCACCCATTTGAGGAAGCGTCGATCTGGTTGGGTGCCTCGGGCTTCCTAGGGAGCCCAGAACAAGACTAAAAACTACCTAAAATGCATTTCTAAACCATGAGAAAAGACTAGAATGGGTTAATGACCAACCTAATCTAGACAGATGTGAAAATGGTCAACCGCAGCTTCGGTGCCAACAGCTTGAAAATCACCCTCCGAAGTCGAAAATACAAATTCTAGAAGAGATTAGTAAAAATGAAATGGTAAATAATATTTTTAGCCCTATTTCACTATTATAGGGTTCATTTTTGCTAATATATAGTTTCTTTTGGGTTTTAAAATATTTTTTGGAGATGTCACTAATCCCCTAGATGCAGATTTGTCTACACTCACAGGTTTCAAAGAAGTATTTTTCCGTTTAACCTTGTAACATTGAAGAGCATGGTCTTTGTTATTTCTCATGCTCAAAAAAACATGAGAATGTATCCGAGTATACTTTTATCTCTTTTTTGGAATCGTAAGGTTATACGAAAAAGGAACCCCTCGAAGTCTCCTTTAAGCTCTTTTCAGACTCTCTAAACATGAAAAGATTGTCGAGTGACCTTGCTTCCTTTCACACTCGTTTAAAAGGTTTTGAAAGATCGTCTCCCTAGTACCATTTTATCTCATTTTTGGACTTCAGAGACTAATATTACGAAAAAGGACAACCCTTGAGTCATATTTAATTTATTTTCAGACTCTCTAAACATGAAAAACCACCGAGTTTTCCTTCTCTAGACTCGTTAAAAGTTACACATTGAAGGGCCCATATGGGACCAAACCCTTACTTCTTCCAATCCGTTAAACAAAGGAAGAGGAAATTACCGAAGGTGAGTTATATCGAGCATGTGTTATCCTCGTTGAGCTCATAAAAACAAAAAGAGGTACTCTTCTATCTAGATGGGGGGGGAAATTGAAGGAAGCAAGCCAAGCCATTTTTTAGAATTGTCAAAAGTCACTCTTACATTCTCCCTTGAACATGGCACATTGTATTTACATACATTTTAATCTGTTGAACCTCAACATTGAACCAATCCTCTGAGTTTCCTTACTCCTTTGGGTCACCTAACGAAAGTCACCAGTATCCACTGCATCATGTTTTGGTCTATGCTACGTTTCTGTTGTTTGTGCCTCAGTGTTCAAGGGAAGTATCTTCCTCGAGAGTCAACCATCACAAATTTCCAGTTTCAATACTCGTGTTATTCCATACTCATTTGATTCACCATCTTACATATCTATGTCATTTTTTTGTCATTGGTGAGGGATACATCAAGGCCATCCTTCGACAAGTCTTTTCCTATCGACTTCAACACATTATCCAGGAAAATTAGACTTATAAACCAATTAGTAACTTTGGACCTTCATGCCTCAATGCAAGGCCTCCTCACTTCCGACAATGGTTTTACATCATTTACCTCTGATCGGATGATTCCATGAATGTTCGACCTCATCTCATTTATTCACATTCGTTGAAATGTACTAGGGTACCTTGGGAATCATTGACATCATTGGTGATTTCCCTTGCACTTGTTAACGGTTTACCTCAATGATCAGTAATCAAGTGGTTTATACCATGTTCAACATCAAAAAATCTATTCACATGGACATATTCGTACCACATCTAGATTAGGATGAAGACCCTGGGTTGAATGTTCACTCTGATATCTACTTTACCCAGGCTGTGAAAGGAGATCACTTGAGCATGTTGATATATATATTGTCACACAGATCCACTTTGTATTGGTCTGTGGCTATGTTTTGTCATCTTGTAGATCCACTGTGTATTTGTCATGGCTATGATCCATTTATGTCATGGAAGTATAGATCCACATTGTATCTTTGGTGGCTATACCCTTAATTCAATATGATTATGGATCCGTAGTGTATTTGGTGGTGGCCATACCTTAAAATCCTTCATCACTAAAGCATAGGTATTCTTACCTTGGGTTTGAAACATATCATAACATTTGTTTGATGGTTGTTTGCATATTCTACCAGGTTCTATGACTCCATACCCTTTCTTCGAAAGTATACAAAGCACTTCATTCATCAGTTTCTGTTTGCTGACCTCTCACTTTGGGGGGGAATCTGTTACATGAAAAAAATCCTCACTTCGATAATGTCTCATTGTCATTATCGCAAGTGTCGCAAAAGTAATATTTTTGTCTCGCATGTGTCGCATTGTGGACGACATTATAAGAACAAATGGGACATCCTCTAAGACTTGTTAGAAGAGGAAAACATGTCATTTGAAAAAGTTTACAAACTTTTAACTTGAAGAATAATCATCTTAAAAGTATTTTTGGATTTTAGTGCTCCCATTCCCACTTGCAAGGAGCACTAGTGCAACTTGTCCTCTTAGAAGAGAGTGCTAATATGCTTTATGGCCAAATTTGAGGGACTGTAGATCTATTGAGAGAAACTTGGGGAAGAATCCCCCTTATCTCTAAGGACAACTAAGAAGCATCCAAGTCAATTTGGCTCGAATCCAAGTTAAAGTTTGGATCTAAGGTAAATCCCATAACTGATGGAGTCATATCCCCAACTTATCCCAAGAATAGATAAGGTGGTTGAGCCTCTCAAAGCTTATATAAGGAGGCATTATCATGGTGAAAGGGGAGATAATATCAATGAAAAGTATTTTCATTATGATCATGGATCTTTGGAGTAAGGGGTTGGACAAGGAGGACTTGGTGAGACTACTACATATGCATCTATAGTTTGTAAGCACCTTGTTATGTTCTCATTAATATATATGCTTGGCCTATTTCCTTCAGTTTTGTGTACCTTTACATGGGCTTGTCTCTTCTTGATAAATCTAGTTTAAACTAATATTGGTAGAATAGGAAGTATGCATTGTCTTTGTTGTCTATTGAATTGTAGAATTCATTAAAGGACTTGAAGAGCAAGTTAAACCTGGACCAAGAAAGGACAAACTTCAGAAAAAGGTACTCATGCTTTCTTCCTCTTTTCCCTTGACTAGTTTACTACATTTAATGGAATGTCAGTGTTCAATGTTAGCATTTTTATGTCTTGGTCATAGGGTTCTAAGATCTAAGAGGACATTCACCTATCTGCAAGGGAATTTTCCTACAACACTAACCAAGATCTCATATGTGATCATCTTGATGCCATGTTCCTCTTCTCCTCGGCCTTTCTGGATCTCTCTGATGAACTCAATTTTCTGTAACACCTGATGATATTTATTATACCACTTCATTGTGTCTTTGTAAGCTATGGGGCCCATCAAGGTTTCCTCCTGATAGCCAATGATATAGGTCATGAAAATTTCTCTTTATGACTTGAATTGACTATATATCTCTCTGATCTCAACTCTCATCTATATAACTTCCTGAGTGGTGTCCTAGTAATATTCCACTTGATTCCTGAGCTTCACTAATTCATCTCTCATAGATTCAGCTTCTCACTCATCCTCTCTTTCCCTGTGCATGGTGGAACTAGATATAGGCATGCATTCTCCTAATAACTCACTCACTCTAGACTAATTAGCATCTGGCAGGGTTTCCTACATGGTAATCAACACCGCATTGTCCAGAGTGAGTCTCCTATTATTTCATTTCCTTCTTACCACCATTTTCATTTTTTTGTCATAAGTTATATCTTGTACATCATCTACAGGCTCTAGAATTTCCTGGTCACCCCATGAGAGGGAATTTCTCAAGATTCCTGGTGTATCAAATTGTTCAAGCAATTCCTCCTTACCTTTGTGGATTTCTATAGTAGTGGGTGAATCTCCAATTTGTTCAATGTTGGGGGTATTTTTCATGACCCCCTTTGTTGTGGTTTCTGCCAAAGTCGTTGACCCTGAAAGTGTAGAATGTGTTAATGGTCTTGTCTGGGTATTTTCGGATTCTTTGTTACTCTCCAACTCTTCATCAACCTCTCCTTTGTTATTGTTACCCACTAATGAATTCTTAGCATCATGGTCTCCTTGCTCTCCCTCTTTTCCTTATGTCTCATTCTTTGTGATGTTAGTTCCATTACCATCCTCATATTTATCCCCTTGAGTTTTTGTTTTATGTCTATATTTTGGTTCTTCCTAGACTTTGTTACAGTCATCCCCTTTATCCAGTGGTTATGAGGTTCGATATGAAGAGGTGATATGGTCTTCAATTGTATTCAGACATGTTTCTATGTCCAAGGGTTGCGGTCCTTGGGGAAATTGTGTATCCAACATCCCTGTCACTGCCTCGTTCAAAATAGGAACGGTGGTATCCACCTCCTTGATGTCACTATCATACATCATGATAAATTCAACAATAACATGAGCTACTTCCCTTAAGATAAATGGATTTGTTGAAATTGTAGTTTCCGGCTCAATTTTTTGTTCTCTTGTCGTTGTTCACTCTAAACTATGTTGCTCATTGTATTCTCCAATTGAGGTATTCCTAGGTGTTTCCAGCTCCCCTTCCTCCCTAAGTGTAACTAGAGTTATTACTATGGATGTTACTTCTGGAATAATGAGGGTTTCCCTTTGCAGTTGAGTCATTATTTCATGTTCTTCCAAGAGTTTGTGTGCCTCTGGCCTGTCTGTGGTATGTTATTTATATTCTTGTTTATCTTGTGCCACTTATTATACTAGTTTATCTAACAATTCCAATTTTTCATCCCCAGGCAAGGACATGAATCTAATTAAGTCCAATTTTTCTCTTCTTTGCAAAACTTCATCCCAGTTCAAGGCATTCTCTGTGAAGATTTCATCCTCAATATTATCATGTGCATATGGCCAATGGGATATAAGCTAATTAACATGCTCAACCACCAATTTCTTAGGATCATGTTTATTGTATCTCCTGGTAAAAAACCTATGCTCTATTTGATTCTGAGCTTCTTTTTTGGACTTTATAGTGTCATTTACAAAGTGGTAACCTACATAAAACCCATAGGGGATGGATATCCTTTTCTTGTCCCTTACCAAAGAGGCATTGAAACCTTGTAGTATGGTCTGGTAGAAAATTTATCCCAACACTAGCCTGTCGGACACATGGGTTGGTAGTAGGTGTGGTGCACTGATGGCTCCAATTTTTTTTAAATATGTGACTCTTTCTTCTAGGTATCAATGTACTATCTTGGATATCACTTTCTTCGCTGCATCGAAGAGCCTTGGGAATTCCTATTTAAATATCAGTGCATATATATGAGCTATAAATCCATCACAAATCATAATGATCAATATTTTGTACCTTTTTTTCCCATAGGATGTTGAAATAGACATGTACTGGAAACTCAAAGACATGACATCTTAGATTCAATCTTCAGAATACATTCCTAGCACATATCCCATCCAAAAGATAAGATGTCATAAAAAATGTAGGGGTTTCTCTGTTTTTGGGGTTCTATGAGAACTTCCTCTATCCTTGTGATTAAATTCTTGGAAATACTAAATCTCAAGTAAAAATGCTTCATGATATAGTCACTATATAAGCCAAAGGAATCCAAGCCTCAGAGAACTTGGAGTTGTCTTTTTCCCTCTACAAATGATATATCAGGGCCATCAATAATATGTAGGGTTCTGTGAGTTTCATCGTATTGTACCACCCTAAGGCTCGGTTCATGAATTTCTTGTCCTCCCTCCATGAGGATGCCAGTAATTGAATAGTGTTATGATGTTCATAGAATGCAACAACAAAATATTTGTTTATCCCAACCTCAACATCCTTAAGTTTATAGTATGTTCCCATCTCCATAGGCAAGAATACATTGATACACTCTCCATATTTATTGTTTATCAGGAATTTCTATGTGTATGTATGGTGGATGATCCAATATAAGGTTTCCACACATGGTAGAACATGGGTCCTATCCGCCACCATATATAGTGAAGAGCGCTTGATGTTTTGGAAAATTTGGTCATCCAATTTCCTCACCTTCGGGTCGCTATGAGGCGTGAATTCTGGGAAATCATCATAGTGAATTTTGTTATACAAATAAATCTAGGATGGAAGTAGTACCTTGGACTTCTTTCTATTGTCTGTATCCTTGAAGAGAGCAATTGGGTTCACTAGCCTCTTCTAGGACATTTTGATCATCGGTTCCATCTTGGGGGGAAAATCCAATTTATTAGCAGTTGAGTTGGATGCCTCCCTAGCTTGATCACTTCCTCCCTTTGGAGTCTTTGTTGACCAATGAGTCACTAGTCGTCAGGGAAACATTTCTCCTAAAAAATAAAAAATTAACTCAAATTCCCTTATATCAAAACATTTTAAAAGACAATCACTATAAATACCTGTGCACAATGGTTTTCATGGGTCGAGTACTTACTGGTCCCGAGCTTCGTGATAAATGGGGAATAGCTTAGTTCTTCCATGAAACTTCATCATTCGTGAGATATCGTGAGAAAATTTAAACAATATTGTGTGAATTATGAAAAACATTTATAAATACATTCAATTAAATAGCATCTAGCCTTCACATCCGAGCTAAACATCCTTGAGTGTAAAAAATCTACTATAGATAATCATTTATTTCTTACATCGCATGTTCCAACTTTAAAAGTGAATGCAATGTGAGAAATGGAATCATGAAGGAACGTTGGATTGGTCTATTATGGATTTCAAACAGTCATTGATTGGTTGTTACGAGGAAAATATCTCTATGGCTAGGGGTAAACCACAACAGATGGAAATGACTACAGAAATCAACTCTACTCTTAAGTATGCTAATATAAACAAATATGCTAGCAAGAAAAGATAAAGGGCCTACCTCATTCAGACATTCGATGAAGTCCACCTTTGAGCACTTGACCCAAATAAATATACCTGCAACTAGTCCTCAACAGCCAAGCAATGCAAGCATATGGTGATAATATATGATGTTAGCACATTCAATAGCATAATCCATCAACATTCATAACAAATACGCCCATGGAATAATAATTCAAATATTTGCAAGATATCAATTGGACGATAAAAGAGTATTTCTATTAAGATATAAACAGCAGAAGTGAATAAGTTATAAACTTCCATGTCGGGACGGTTTGGAATCGAGAAACTAAGTTACTTCAAGCTAGGTGTTATCACTGGAATTTCGTCTGCAAATGGTCATAGGAATCCAGCATATTCAAAACACTCATTAGTTCACTCATGGACCAAAAATGCATCTCCAAAAGGTCCAAAACAATACAACCAGCAATAAAATTAGCATGTGCTAAAAATACACAAGGCACGCGCACACGTGCGACAGTCAGATAACGTCGAAAAAGCGCACATGTGCCTGATGCGCGACTGTGGACACAAAAATTCGCACACTCCTCAAAATGGAGCATTTATTATATTGGTTGGCCTTCCACCCACTTTTGGTTCATCTTCCAGGTCGATTTGACATCCAAATCTTGACTGAATCCGACTGGGGGGCTAGTCAAAGACCTAAAGGTTCCCTAAAGGGCCCCCTATTCACACTAAGAACTGGTTGCATAATACCTCAAAGCTAATCTATAAATGAAATCCATGGGTGCACTATATTTTCAAGGAATTCATTTGTATTGTTATGTTGTTGATATTCTCTTGGAGGATCCTCTGTCCTTATCAAGAGCATGCTAGCACCATTTTAGTTAGCCATTCATATCACCTCTAGATTGGATGTGCTTTGGATTCTCTTCACCATTTCATTCTATTTCCTTACTTGTAAGAAGAGCTCAATATTTGGGGGTTCAAGAGCCCTCCCTTGGAGGAAGAGGGGACCCAAAGTCTCCCTTTCTCTTTGGTGTTTTATTTTCACTAATACAATCATTTCCATTGGTGGCATGAGTCTTGTTTATTTCTTGTTCTAATGTCCTTATGCACTCTAGTTTAATTTCTTTTATCATTATTAGTTTAATTCTTTGCTTATATTTTATGCTTTATAATTCTAACTCTTTCCTCTACTGTTGTCTTTCCTAGTTGACCCAACTAGGCTTGTAAGCACCCTTATTTTTCTCATTTAGGTGACAAAAGAGGTGCAACAGATTGGCGACTCCACTAGGGAAAGGTATCAATTTCCTACCCCATTTGGGTTATTTTAGCTCTACTTTTTGTTTCTTTAACTTGCAGGGACCATAACCGGCCTAAGATGACTTGCAAAAATCCAAGTTCAAAGCTGAGCAGAGATAATTTCATCCAAAATTTTCTTCACGTTCATGTAACAGACAATGCGCACATGTTTTAACCCACATGCGTGTCTTCAGCACACGTGCGCAAAAACCACTGTACTGCTCGACGCTCTCTGTGCACCTGCACCCATAAGTCGTATTAAGTTTTCACATTGGCTCTCATAGCACCCCTATCTACTCTACGACCAGTGCATCTGTCTAGAAAATCGAATATTGTAAGGGTTTTTGTGATCTGTTGAAGGCCCATAGCCTTCTTAAAATTGATTCCTTGCAGATTGTAACATGCACCACACTTAGATACCCTCACCATTTGAATGGATTAGTCAAAACATAGCCACTTAGGGGGGTAAAATAATTATTTTTCCTCTTTTGTTTTCATGTTGCCACACGGATGGCTTGCTTTGATTAAAGTTTAAGTTGGAATCATTCTACATCACATATAAAAATTGCATTGGGACCAGAAATTGGAGATCAATCTTTGAGTATGCTCTTATCTCGCGCCCCAAAGAAATCTTGATAATAAGAAAGAGAATGAGGAAAAATTTCATCTCCCTTAAAAAGACAAAATCTTTAGGAGAGGACAACAACCCCCTCGGGAATCCTCTTAGTTTATTTTTCAAACACATCTTAAGATTGTAACGGGCCCATACATGCCCACATGCTACAAAGATAAGATAGTGATTGAAGTTTACTTTCTTAGATTAAATCACTAGGGAAGTTTAAAGGTTTTGTAACGGGCCCATACATGCCCACATATGCATAATATAGGATAGTTTCAAATCTTTCTTAGATTAAATCATATTAGGGAGTTAAAGGAATAGTAAGGACCCACATTTCCACATGCTAGTTTCCTAGGTACTTTTAAATTTCGCAGGGTTGTACCAATGGAATTTAGTTAATTAGGTAATCAAGACTTGTAAGGACCAAGCAAAGTCCACATGCAGCAAGGTGACACCTAATTTATTAAAAAATATAGGTACAATTTCACTTGTTCACACACAAAAGTCACTACTCACTCACATAGTTTTCATCTTGAAATGTGGAGGTTGAAGTAAGTTTCCTCCAAAAAAATTCTAAAACACCCCACCCTTTTCTTGATGAAACTATCCACTCCCCCTTAATTTCAACGAGATTGGCTCACACCCCCAATCTCTCAAACAACCACATCTAAAAAGTTTCTAAAAAAATCACTAAGTTTTCCTCCACAGGAGGTGCCAAAAGAAATTTTTTAGTCTAGGTAGGATTTTGGGGATAGGCATCCAAATAACTCCCCATTATCTAGTTCTCACATCTTCAAACAATAGAAGTTGTCAAATAGGGAAATTTAAATCCTCCAAGTCAAGTGTTCCTACACCATAATGAAGGGAGATACACGTGAAGGGTTGAAATATGAGGTCCATTTTTTCTATGCATCCCCCCTTGAGGCACCCACCTCTTGGACGGGATCCAGCCCGTGACCCATTTCTTTGGCTGAAAATCTAAATGTCACACTTTAACCGAGGTACCCAGTAACCAAGTTTTAGGACATCTACCCAGGTGGAAATTGTGGGTTGCAATTGCACCTTGATAGGATTTTGTGTGGCTATTGAGAAATATCGCCATCTCTTTCAGGATATGCACCCTCTACCCCTCATTATAACTGATTACTTCATCCTTCACTAGTTCCTCTTCTGGTGGCTTTAGACCCCACTGTTGAGTGCTATTGTAAGGTCCATTTTTGTTTGAGAGGAAGGACGTTACGTCTCTTAGGACATGAGAATTTGTTTTCTTTGTTCTCCCATGCAAAAAAACCAACCTACCCACATGTATGCTTCTTTATCAATTGATTTATGTATGTTGTTCTTGTAATTACATACGATTGTGAGATATATTGTGAAGTTCCAAGTTATACAAAGTCTCTTGTTCATTAATTACTCTCATCACCAGTTGCACACATCACCTTTGCTAGTCGGACATCATAGGGGACCCACAGAATCCTCGTCTGTTACACATGATTTTGGTCACTCTGGTGATGTCTCAACAGTGATGTATTTAGGCTCCCAACAAAGACCTTTTTCTTGAGAAAAGTGCCTCATGTCTTCTTCCAAAAACATATTTTTAAGATGAGTTCGCAGGTTACCTATGGTCTAGGGTGTGAGAATCCTTCATTCTCACAGGCCACCGACACTTAGGGTGTGAACTTCTCGTAGTCTGCTCCATATATAGGGTGCGAACCTATTTTTAAGCTTGGAAAGAAGAAGAGGTCACGAAGTTTCTAGAAGGGGATCTTCTAGAAAATGAGTTGGCATTCATATGGTTGGCATTCTAGTGACTTCTCAGATTTGGTGGGATCATCCTCATCCATGTAACCCTCTCTCCTTCTCCTATATATTGAAAGGTTTCTCATGGAAAAGGTTAAGCAAGATTGAATGAAGAATTGGTGAAAGAATTGTGTGAAGAACCCTGCTTGGACAGAAGCTTGAAGGCTCTATTTGGTCTATCAAGAGGAATTGGATCTTCTTCATGCAAGTGCAGAGAAAGTGTGTGTGTTGGAACCAAGGGTCACTGAAAGGAATCTTGCGACATCAAGGAGATCATGTTGTATCTTCTACTTTCATTTAATATGATACAACGGCATGTCCCTTTCCCATAAAGTCACTCTTACTTTATTGCATAACTCCTTGATCATATGCATAGGTTGACATTGAATATACTTTGCTATCTTCACTTTGGTTGGTTTGTGTTGTCCTGGACTTGACTTCATGAGAGCACCGAAGCGAAGCAGGAACAACAGAGATCTAAGGAAGCGATAAAGGTATGCCACTTATTCCTTCTCTTTAGTAGATTCAATGACTACAACTTAGGGAAAGAGTCGTGTCCTGTCCTGTTTTGTTCTATATCCAAGTGGATCTAGGGAGATTTGTTAGTGTCTACACCTACCGATTTTTCTGATAACAAAATTGGCGACTCCACTGGGGAGGCAACCCATTTTTGGTGTTTTGTCCTTGGCCATTTTCTCTCAGCTTACCATTTTTCATTCCCATCAATCTCTAAGTCTTGAGGATACCCTTATAGACTCATTGAATCCAAAAGTTCCTTCAAAAATTTTGTCTTTTTTCCAAAATTTGCTTGATTTCAAGCCTTCTCGCACTGCACCCTTTTCTAGCCTACGAGAAACACTAGAGTTTGCATCTTGCAGTTCATTTTAGTGCGAACCTCTCACACTCTACTTGTGTCTATCCTGCGAGAATCCTTGATTCTCGCACTATACTACACTTCCTGCCTACAAACCCACTTCCAAAAATTTTGGATTAAGTTTTTTTGTGCCCTCAGATGCCCAAATTTGTTTGTATTTCTATGAAGAACTTCTCTGGCCAATGATTGAATGATTCTTGACTTCAAATCGCGTGAATGATTAAGCTCCTCTTGATCATGTTTTCTCAATTTTTATCTCTTGACCTTTTCGCAACAAGGGTATAATCTTCGGTTTTGAAATCTGAGTGTTTGTTTGGTTGGGAGCCTTTGATTGGTTTAAAAGTTGAGATTAATTGCTCTTTTCAATTACTTATTACTTGGAAAATTGTTGCCCATATGCATTTGAAGAGACTTGTCTTGTCAGTTTGTTATTTTTGTCTCCATTGAAAGATTAGTTTGGGTTTTTGTTGTACATTTCCTTTTCGTTGGTTGCTTGTTTTTCTTAGTTCCAACCCTGTTGTTTGGTTTCTAACAAAAAATTAAAGACATTTTCTTTTTAAGCAACTTTGTATTCAAAAAATATTGGCATTCAAGTACTGAAAAAGAATCAATAGAGAATTTGCATTGTTCATGGTTGTTTGATATTACATTTCAGAGAAGATCATACGTTGTAGTTCACATTGCTCTGGAAAACTCCTCTCTCCTTCCTGTACATAAGATTCATCGAACAAAAAATTTTGTATCATTCATTCCTATTTATGAATTTTTGGGTAAGAGTCTCACACAACATCGGTTTCATTTCTGTCTCCTTTTGAGTAACAACAGCCTGTAATAATATTGCGCAATTTTAAAATTCAACTAGTAACTTTTTCTAGGACTCTTTTACACCAACATTAGCTAGGCTAGAGCTTTGGAATAGGCAGTGAGAAACACTCTCCAAAGTACAAAAAATACAATAGAATATTGTGATAAGGAGTGTCAAATTCCATTTGCAACATTTTTTCCTGGGAAGCCCTTCTCACACAAGGGTCAAACCTGAGGTTGCATTGAGATTGACAGAGTTACTCACCCTTCTTTGTTGATATCGGTGTAGAGATTGCATGTATTATGGGGGTCACTTGAAGGTATACCCAAAATGATGAGTGGAAGCCTCTCAAGCTGATCTTGGGCCAGATACCCTACCCTTGCATGTAGATTGGACTGTTGACTGTTCCCCCAGGAATTATTTTTGTTGATGGTAACCTTAGTAGCCTATATTCTTAGGGTCATACACAAGGTGACTGTGAAGGGGAAAGTCTCCATAGTACCTAGAATCGACATTGGCTAAACTCACTCAGGCTCCTTGGAGGGTATACCCACAATTATGTGTGGGAGATTACACCAGGGTGTAAGTCCGTTAAGCAGGTCGTCAATGTAACTTTTCCACCCTAGCCCAACCCCTTCTTGTCTCGTCGTTGCGACGTTGGATTTCATCACCAACTAATGACTTCGAAATTGGAAGGTCTTGTTTGTTTGGTTTTGCTTCCTAGATTTTACTAGCGTATGTTGTTTGTTTACCCAAGTTGGCCATAGAATTTCTTTCATAAGATTCTAACTCGATCACAATTGACCCTCCACACCATTCACGTAGAGTGCAAGGCCTACTCCCAGAAGATCTGGAAGGTTCTCAACCCTTGCCTACCAACCCACTAGAGGGCTCTCAACAGAGTGAATTCCAAGACGTCGCCACTCCACAAGTGGAAAGAACTAACTCTTTATAACAGTTCTGAATTACTAATTCTCGAGAGGACTTCCGACTTCCTACTGACTCTGAGAGACGTATTGTTCGAGTGAGTTCTTCCGAAGATCTAGTTGTTCAGTCTTCTGGATCACCAACTGGACCTTTCATAGTACTTGAAGGTCAAGATCCTTTTTGAACTACTAGAATTTTTAGATGGGATCTCTTTGGCTCAAGAGCAGGCATTGATATCATTGTCACACCTGAGCTGCCCAAAATGTCTGATCTAGGCACAATACCTTTTACTACTACCTATTATTTTCCTAGTACAGACACCCCACCAAATGACCACATATTGACTCTCCCTCTACAAACAGTCCATTACACAATGGTCCTGGATACTACGAATCCTCACACCAAGATTACAATGGTTGTTCAAGCCCCCATTGGCACACTGCTTTCACCTAGAAACACCCCACCACTTCCACCCGGATACCATGCATTGAATGCTTCTATTCCCGCTCCTACCCAAATCTCATTTGGGACTACTGGCAGTTCCACTCCTTCTGGGCACCATCTTCCCGATTTCATCCTAACACTTCCTCCACCTCCTTTCAAAGGACCTCTTCCATCCTCTATCAGAAGCACTGATCCTAGTGGCACCATGCCATCATTCACACCAAATTACCAAATTCCTGTTAGTGGACAATTTCACCAAGGAGGCCAAACTCAACCCCCTTTTGCAGGACAAATCCCAATCGAGATGCAACCCCCGATTGGAGGGAAACCCCCACTGAACCCACCCTATGGAAAAAACATACCTCCATCCTTGGCCCAGTATTGGAATCATCTTATACAACATAATCCTCACTCGACTAGGGGGCAACAACCTCAGGCTAGCTCCATCATACCCCCTAGTACAGGTCAACCCTATCCAGGTACATCCAATCCTATTTGGGGCTCGAATGCTCCACCCCATGCCCCTGTTCAAGGGTACAACCCTATGAATTACTCACTTCCACACCAACAACCGAATCTGCCCAGATCTTCGCGTTATATGCAAACTGCTTATGGTCCCACTGGTTTACCCCCCAAAGTCACCAGTACCCGCATGTGAATAGACAGTTACCTTTCTTAGCCACCTTGGACCTCCCGGATCTCTCGAGAATTTTAAATGATCTGATTTGTCACTCTCCTCAATGGCCCACCATACTGGCCAAACTACCATCCGATATACCTAAATTCGATGGTAAGCTAGGAGAGGACCTGAACAATCATGTAATGACTTTTCACCTCTGGTGCTCATCCAACTCCTTGATGGATGACTCTATTCATTACACATTTTTCAATGAACCCTCACAGGTTCCGCCGCGAAGTGATATATAGAATTACCACGAGGCTTCTTCACTGACTTCAACACCCTTGCTATCGCTTTCCTCACCCACCACCAGTTACCAATTCTCTATGAAATGAGAACTGAGATTTTGAGTTCTTTCAAACAAACTAAGGCTGCCCATATCTCTGATCACATTCATGAGTGGCAATGGAGACGACGTCTCATCAAACTTGAACTTCTCGATCAACTGCTGGCAGAGTGGTTCACAAAATCATTCGTGAACAACATCGATCATGAAATTTTCATAGGTGGAGTGGTCACCAAAGAATAGGAAATCAATCATGCCCAATACCTAGATCTCGTTTAATCACAAATGGGTACTCTTTATGACTTACTCCCTGATGCGCCTCGTCCTTCTACTTCCGCTACTTCAACTACTTTTGTTGCTTCCCATGCAACCGACGGTGTGATTGGCACTTTCCATGCCCAACCTCATTCCGTCCAAACCTATAGCAACAACCCCAAACCCATTTCTTCTAATGTTCAAAATGCTTTGTCTCCTACCCCTCCCACCGGCAAGACTTCTAAGGTAAATTCTGTTCAATCTACCCCCACCGGTAAAAACAAATCCAGAAAAGGAAACGGTAAGAATAAGGAGGACATAAATAATTCACAAACTGAGAAAACTAAAACACCACCTATTGACGATAGAGATAAACGCAAACCTCGATACCCTTGTCTTATCTACGGTGATGATCACTACACTAAGGATTTTCCATGACGAGCCGAGGTTACTAAGTTCCTTCAAGGAACCATGAAACCCCCCACTCCAGCCATTTTGTCACAACCCTTCCCATCTCAACAACAGGCCCAATTTGTCATTCATGACCAATCTTCCCCCTCCAATACATCCTATGTCTTAATGTGTACAGGTGATTCAAATAAGAATGACATCACACTTACCACTCGAGCCAAAGATTATTCTTCCTTCAAAGAGAAGGTTGATGTGATACCTCCTTCATTGGTTCAACCATCTCCCACGACTCCACCTACCAATGGTCCTCTTCATCTCGAATGACTGAACCTAGATACAGTTATTTTCCCTCCTCCAAAGGGTGTTGCTCGAAAATCGGCTTTCAATCCCCATGCACGTGTTACAGGTATGAACTAACTGAGAGGGGGGGGTGAATTAGTTAGTGTAGAATATTAACAATCTCTCTTGTTTTAACTTTGAATCATTAATCTTAGTGGCAGTGAGTCTTTACTATGAAATTCAGAGTTATGAACATAAAGCAGAGAACATAAAGAATAGCAATCACACACAGCATTCACTCACAAGTATGAGACACAGATTTTTCAAGAGGAAACCCAACCAGGGAAAA
>JZKD02S1934301.1:432728-463953 GCA_000966675.3 Picea glauca
TTACTTGATGATCTTGATTGTTGATAGGTTTTGTGAAACATCTTGAGAGGACCTCCTGAAAGGGAGCTAGTGTTTTCTTTCCTACAACAACTAAGTCTTATTAAGTGGAATGAAACAGTTAGGATTTGATTGAATTTTCTTAGATTAGAGTTAGATGCCTACTCCTGCATATATTTTGTTGGCTTCATCACAAGATTACAATCATCCCTAGTTGATAATTAAATGAAAGAAATTTAAGCAATTGAATTGCCCCAACACCATATACGCTTGAATCCCCACAAATGTGTTTTCTGCATAGAATCTGGATGACTTCTAGGCTTTATTGTTTCACGTCAAGGGATCAGGGTAGATCCTTTGAAGGTTGAGGTGATTCTCAATCTCCCTCCTTCTTCCTTGCTTCACCAGTTACAAAGTTTGCAAGGGAAGCCAAACTTTCTCCGTCGTTTCATCCCAAACTATGCTGAGCTAACTCTTGGATTTACACAACTGCTCAAGAAGGGTTCTGAGTTCATATGGGATACTACTGCCAACAAAGATTTTGAAGCTTTGAAACTATCTTTAACACATACCCCACTACTCTCCCCTCCTGATTACAGTCGGGATTATTTCCTTTACCTCGCAGCCTCGGACTATACCATCGTTATGGTTCTCATCCAAGAGGATGATTCTCATGATTAACATGTCATTTATTACTTGAGTTGGAGTCTCACGACTACCAAAACCAAGTATTTACATGTTGAAAAATTGGCTTTGGCAGCCATCCAAGCTGTTCAATGTTTCTGGCACTATATCCTCACTCACAAGACTACGATAATTTCTAACTACAACACATTCTTACACGCCAATTTCTAAGGGGGAAATAATCCAAATGGATCATAATACTCCAAGCGTTTGACTTAGAATTTGAACGCACTAAGTCTAAGAAATCCTTGGTGTTTGCCAAGTTGATATGCGACCTTCCCTACTCTGAGATGGAAAATGTAGCAGTCAATTCATTACCTGATGAATCCCTTTTCCTGATTAGTTCCAATGACCTTTGGTACAGAGATATCATCATATATCTCTAGACCCGGACTTTTCGACCCAATTTTTCTAGCACTGGCCATCGTTGAATACGCTACCAATCCTGTCAGTATATTATCCTCAGTGATACTCTTTATTGTCGTGGAATTGACTCCATTTTTCGACGCTACCTCACGTTTGATGAAGCTGAGAAAGCCCTAAATGACTGTCATTCTGGAGCATGTGGTGGTCACATGTCTGGGTATGCTACTGCCCAAAATATCTTACGAGCAGGGTATTTTTGGTCTTCTTTATTCAACAATTGTATAATTGTTGTCCAAAAATGCCATGCTTGAGAAACCTACAACGATAAAATCTGATCACACCCTGCGGTCTCCGTTGGTCCTTTTGCAAAATGGGTTATCGATTTCATGACATGTCACCCTCACTCGGTCGGGGGGCATGGATACATTATTGTAGCCATAGATTATTTTACGAAATGGGCCGAGGCGATGCCAACATTCGACAACACTGGAAAGACTACAACATTATTCATATTCAATCACATCATAGCTCATTTTGGTGTTCCTCAGGCCATCGTTACTGATTACAGTAGCCACTTTAGAAACTTCATGATGTCCAAACTCACTGAAAAGTTGGGTCTTCACCATGAAAACTCAACACCCTATTAAACACAAGCCAATGGCCAATTCAAAGCAATAAACAAGGTCCTCATTACCATGCTTCGACGAATGATAGGGATTCACAAAACGAGTTGGCACACAATGTTGTTTTCAGCATTGTGGGCTTACTGAACGTTCGTTAAGTCTGCTACCAGGTTTACACCATTCCAATTAGTTTATAGTCTAGAAGCCATCTTGTTGATTGAATGTGAGATACCCTCCCTAAAACTAGCCGTCGAAATTCTCCCGAAAACTTATGTCAAAGAAGAACGTTTGTTGTATCTTATGCAATTAGATGAAACCCATCACGATGCCACCCTAGTTATAGAAGCCTAGAAGAAACGCATCAAATTCCAATACGACAAACATGTCTGGCCACGCGTTTTCTCCAAAGGTGGTCTCGTTCTTCTATACGAACAAGATAGGGATATGCTAGGATCTAGAAAATTTGAAGCTATGTGGCGAGGTCCTTATATTGTCAGATGAGTTTTGGAGAAAGGAGCTTACGAGTTGGTAGACTACGATGGTATCCCTTTGAGTGAACCCAGAAATGGGTTGTAATTAAAGAAGTACTATGCCTAAGATCACATGTGCATGAGTGCTTGTATTTTATTGTATCATACTTCTTGTGTGTTACTATAGTACGTTTTTTCTTTATCTGGTCTCTGCCCTCGACCGCTTATGTTACATTGTGCTTGGTTTCCAAATGTCAGAGTCTTCTCTACCCCACATTGGCTTCACCAATGGTGCTAGTCGTAGTACTCAGAACCTTTCTTCTGCTGCATGGGCAATTTACACACCTACAAATGAACTCATTAGTCTGTGAGGTGTATTCCTGGGTCATGCAACCAATAATATTGTAGAATATAGCGCCGTCATCGAATTGTTGATTGATGCTATTTCGCTTGGCATCCGCCACCTGGTTATACGACTCGATTCATAGCTAGTAGTGTTGCAGCTAAGTAATGTCTATGCTATTCAAAGTCCTACTTTATTATGGGTATATTTACGAATTCACCTCTTGGAACATTATTTTGATTATATTGAGTATCAGCACATTCCTAGATGTCTAAATACATTGACTGATGCATTAGCTAACTATGCATTAGATAGGCATTTGGGCCATTTATAGACCAATCACACATTACATTTATAACACAATACAAGATAAGCCAATAGAATCTGTATAAATGTATATAACGATCAAAATTTTTTACAAAAATTCTCTGTCCAAGGACCAAAATCTCAAAAATATGAACCCCATGGCTTCTACAAAATAGTGTCATAGATGACGCTCACGATAACACATGAATGTTCGGGCCACCCTACGAAGCAGTCGACTGATAGACTCGGACACCCCCATAGTATGACGTTGGTAACATCTAGGGATCTCCCTAATAGCCATATCTAGGATGTTAGCAGTCAACCCCTCTAAGTTCTGCTCCACTGCCTCATAGTCTTCAGCATCCCATCTTGCCACTAGGAGCTGCCTCTCCTCGTCATTGAATAGGAGACGTTCCCAGAGGTCGATATGGCCCCACATCTGTGTCATCAAAAAAAGATTGTTTTGATTAGTTCTTGGATAAACAAAAAAACATTCCATATGATAAAAATTACAAAAACATTTAAAAAGAACAAAATGTGTACTTCTTACCTAAATCACCCCACTGAGAATCCTCGGGCAGGGCCAAATCTGGATCCCCTCAGAAATCCAAACCATCATATGTGTAGTCGTCAATCATCAGCATCTAGGGCCACAACCAGTCAAAAAATGAATCATTATAATTGATCATAGGCCCTGCTACATGTCGAGCCATGAGGTTGCACCACCTCATCAACCTCGGATCCTGTGGGGCCAGTAAACCCCAATCAACCTGTAATCTCAGCAATGGGACCCTCTCAAGGAAGAAGGACACCAAAAGTGATCCGTACCCAAACTGCTTCAAGTTTCCCCTTCTGCACTTCGTCAATTGCCTCTTCATACTGTGGAGAACTGCATCTGACCAGTTGAAGACCCGAGGCTCTGTGCATTCTATGGCGTATTGGAAGTAGCTTTGGAGAGTCATGTGTGGAGCTGCGCTCCCGACCATGCATGTTATAGTGAACAAGATGGTTTGCAGGTTCAAGTCTTGGATCCCCCAAATCGCAACCTTGTCCTTTCTTCTTTCTGCCTCAAGAACGCAATACTGGTGACAATACTCACTCATAGGGAGTTCACTGCCACGGCCACCAGTCAAGCTAGCATGGTACCCACACCATGATAACCCTGTTAGAAAATAGATATCCTCAATATCTAGGGTCAACGTGTGGACTCCCACATGAAACAACTTTTGTTCCACATCCCACATATGAACCAGGTATTCCAACAATCTGAGTTGGGCCCTCATGCCCAGAATCCTGAAGAATTTCAAGAGCCCACAGTCTCGGAGGGAAGTGACGATACCTGGGTCATTCCTGGCAATGGCATCCTCCTCCTCATGTTCTCTTTCTCACCACTCCAGCATTGTGATGGTCAAATACCTGCACAAGAGCCATAAGAGAAGGGTCAGCAACTTATTTCAAACCTTGGCATAATTTTTATTGAGTAATAGACAATTTTAAAATTAATTTTTTGACCCCCGCAGCTACCCCTTTAGCACAGTGAGAGATTCTCCCAGGTTCCCTTAAGGCCGCCTGCAAGAATCCTAGATTCTCACAGGTCCTGCATGGCCAGCCTGCGAGAATGCTCGGGCGCAAGTTATGGCCCTAAAATGGACCTAAAACCCTGAAAATTGCCAAAAATAAACCATGGTTGCTTACCTCGTTGGTGGATACGGCTTGCCAAATGGTCGCTTGTGCCTCCCGCAATCGAACAAATAAATTTGGGGGAAAATGAGGTGTGTTGGGAAAAGTTTTTGGCAAAATCACAATGAAATGGTAAAAACCCTTTTTACCCATATTTATTCACTTTTTACCATTTTTGTTGATTTTTTATATTATTTTGTCTATAAAACCTAATGCCCTAATAGTCCTATGAGTGTGGTTTTTGCAGATATAGCAACTTTGATGTCCAAATGAAGGAGTACGGGTGTTTTTTCTTTTTGTCGCATGTACGACTACTTTTTAGGGTTTTTAGAAAAACCTCGAGCTCAGTCTTCGTTCGTTCTCACGCTCGAAAATACATGAGAACATAACCGAGTATATTTTTCTCGTCTTTTCGTACTCATCACAGTAACACGAAAACGATGAACGCAAAGGAGTATCCTTTAAGCTCTTTTCATGCTCCATAAAAATGAAAAGATGGTCGAGTGATCTTGTTTTGTTCATGCTCATAAAAGTATCTGAACAAAACATTCGATGGGCGATAGTTTGTCACTTTTTTGGTCCTGCCGAACTCTTTTACGAAAAAGGAACTAAGAGAGTTCTCTTTAAGTGTTTTTCAAACTTTAAAAACATGAAAAACCCATGAGTTTTCTATCCTTGGACTCGTTAACAAACATCGACAGACCCGTAATGGGACCGAACCACTCCTTTCTAGGGTTCGTTAAACATACTCTGAGGGACTCGTCTGAAGGATGATCTTACATCAACAAGCATATATTATCCTCCTCAAGCTTGCATAAAAATAAAGAGGTACTCGCCAGAAATGGTGGGGGAAATTTTGGGAAAGGGATGTGTTTTCGTATTCATATTAATGGCAGTAAGCATCGCTATTGAACATGACACCCCCTATTCATCATTTGAATTCAGGTTGAGAAATCCATTTATCTCTCGTTCAACTTGCTACAAGTTCATATCTTGGGTTGTCTTTGAGTCAGTGCTTCCAATTCCTTGGTCATGTCATTCATATGTTCAAGAGAAGTTCACACGAGTCCTCTATTGAGTCAGCCATCAGCAGTTGTCCATTCTTACTATGTTAGCCTTCCTTGTGTTTGTTTCAACTTGTATTCATACTCTGTTTCATCCTCAAAATCTGTTACTTATTTCATAACATTGATGGGGGATACATCAAGGCCCTCCTGTGACGAGACTTGTTCTGTCGACTCCAACTCATTATCCGGAAACAAGACTTAGAAATTATTTAGTACCTTAGAGCCTGCATGTCTTAATGGTAGGTCTCTTCACTTTTGACAGGGGTTTCACATCATTGATCCGTGATTGAGAGATTTTGCTGAGTGCTCGACTTCAGTTCATTCATTCGCATTCGTTCAGATTGTACTTTGGTACCTTGGGAGTCATTGACATCAATAGTGATTTTCCTCGCACTTGTTAATGGTTTTCATCAATGACCGGTAATCAAGTGGTTTCTACCATGTTCAACTTCAGCACATGTAATCGCATGGCTAGATTCATACTTCCAGGTAATGGGATTGAAGACCCTGGGTCTCATCTTTTTTTATCTAGGCTGCTATGGAGTAATGATTTGTATCGACACATAGATCCACTTTGTATGTCATGTGGCTATGTCGTCTTAATTTAAGTCTTCTCGCATAGATCCACAGTGTATTCCTAGTGGCTATGCAGCATTTTGACAGCATGGATCCATGGTGTATGATTAGTGGCCATGACCTACATTTATGATTTCATTCATTTGTTATTTGAGTATGGGAATGCCTACCTCAGAACTGGTATTATATTCTGCAAATGCTTGGTTGTTGCAGGTTTCTGATTAGGTGCGCTCCTTGTTTCTGACACACACACGCAATTTACAAAGTATTTCAATTGTCACATATTTTGGCCTCATACTTTGGGGGGAATTCCATTACACATGATTTTGGTCACTCTGGTGATATCTCAACAGTGATGTATTCAGGCTCCCAACAAAGACCTTTTTCCTGAGAAAAGTGGCTATTGTCTTCTTCCAAAAACATATTTTTAAGATGAGTTTGCAGGCTACCTATGGTTAGGGTGCGAGAATCCTTCATTCTCATAGGCTACCCACACTTAGGGTGTGAACTTCTCACAGTATGCTCCATATATAGGGTGCGAACCTTTTTTTAAGCTTGGAAAGAAGAAGAGTTCACGAAGATTCTAGAAGGGAATCTTTTAGAAAATGAGTTGGAATTCATATGGTTGTCATTATATTGACTTCTTAGATTTGGTGGGATCATCCTCATCCATGTAACCATATCTCCTTCTCCTATATATTGAAATGTTTCTCATGGAAAAGGTTAAGAAAGATTGAATGAAGAATTGGTGAAAGAATTGTGTGAAGAACCTTGCTTGGACAGAAGCTTGAAGGCTCTATTTGATCTATCAAGAGGAATTGGATCTTCTCCATGCAAGTGCAGAGAAAGTATGTGTGTTGGAAACAAGGGTCACTGAAAGGAAGATTATACATCAAGGTGATCAGGTTGTATCTTCTACTTTCATTTAATATGATACAGCGGCATGTCCCTTTCCCATAAAGTCACTCTTACTTTATTGCGTAACTCCTTGATCATATGCATAGGTTGACATTGAATATAATTTTCTATCTTCACTTTGGTTGGTTTGTGTTGTCCTAGACTTGACTTCATGAGAGAATCAAACCGAAGAGGGAACAACAGAGATCTAAGGAAGCGATATAAAGGTATGCCACTTATTCCTTCTCTTTAGTAGATTCAATGACTACAACTTAGGGAAAGAATCGTGTCCTATCCTGTTTTGTTCTAGATATAGGTGGATCTAGGGAGATCTGTTAGTGTTCACACCTACTGATTTTTTTGATAACACCGTTGTTCTAGATGCTTTCTAAATCTCCCTCCCATTTTAGGGGGAGTTCCTAGTCTTTCCAACTCATTGGCCATACTTTCCCACACCCCTGTGAGTGCTACTATCTTGGGATCATCTTTGCTTGGTTTCACTTTGCTTGGGTCCACTTCCCAAGGTAAGACATCCACACACTCTCCTTTACATGGAAGAGGGGGGGCAACATCTTCTCAAGGGGGAAGTACAAACCCACCTAGTCCCCCTCAAGGGTTAGGTACGCAAAACACTCACACCATGGCCGGAACTAATCCTCCACCACCACCTCATATGCCATACTTGGCTTCCCTCAACATATCGGATCTAACTAAACTCACCAATGATCCTATATTACACGACCCCACATGGCCTGCAATGCCTACAAAACTGCCTTCAGACATCCCCAAGTTTGAAGGAAAAGCGAGAGATGGTCCTGCCATCCATATCATGACCTTTCACTTATGATGCTCTTTAAACAGCATCACGAATGATTCCATCCAATTGAGGTTATTTCAATGTACACTCATTGGCCCATCTACTAAGTGGTATGTAGAAGAAAACTCTGGGTCTCATGTGACCTTTAAATCCTTGGCCAAAGCATTCTTGACCTTCTTTCAACTACCAATTTGTCATGACAATGGCCTCGAACTACTCTCAGAATTTAAACAAACCTTCTCCGTGCACATCGTTGACCACATTCACGAATGGCATCGGCGATGTAGTCTCTACAAAGCTGAAGCTACTCCAAAACAATGTCTTAATTGGTTCCTCAAATCACTTGTTTCCCTCCTTGCCAAAGACGTGGCCGCCACCTTCCCCCAGTCTAAAGAAGAATCCATTAGCAAGGCCCAATAGTTTGAAATCATTTACTCACAGTCAGGGTACTTGTATACGGTCCTACCTACTGCCTCAAGACCCATGCCATTTAGCCAGGACAAGCCTGGAATGTCTCACTCAGCAGATGGATTGATTGGTACCACTACACACTACAATTCACATCCCCAACAACCATCGATGTATGGCACACCTCAATATCCACCAGCATATAGCGGACCCCCTTATTATAATCCTCCCTCTTATCCACAACCATACCCCTTGACCTTTCCTCCACCCACCAGCGGACCACCGCCAACACCCACAATACACCCCGCGGCCCAACCTAGTTCTGGTACCCCCTCTACCTCTTCTTACACCCTAAACACTAGTGAAAGCGTCACACCTTCCTATACATCTTACGGATCATTTCCACAGAATAATCCATACTTTCCATTCCCTGGTCCCCCCCCAGCCCATTCCTTCCCCACACGGACAACCACATGATGGGGTTAATTTTGTTCAACCCTCTCCCATTCAGCAATACCAAAATTTTGAACAACTAAATACGGCTAATCCATCCCATCAGTGAAACAATGCCAGAAAGAAAGGAAAAAATTGAAACAATAATAATCTCTGTCCAGGAGGAAACCAGAACCAACCCCAGCCGAACCAACCTGTCGGGGGAAGCCAAAACTAGGGGAACTAGAACCCCCAAGGGGGCAATAACAACAAACACCAATGGAAGAACAACAACAATATTCATACAAACTTCCCTTGTGCCCTTTGCGGTGATTATGGCCATTATACTCACCATTGCCCCCAAATAGAGGAATTTAAATGGATGAAAGAATCTGGAAATGGACCACATCCCCCAGTAACGCCTGCTCCCCAGCAGGCCCCACAACAATATGTGCAGCACCCACCCCCAGTCGTGTTGCAAAACCCCATACCACATCAAGGGGTGATGAACACCCAACAAGAGATGCAACCTGCCCCAACACAGGCAGGACCATATCACAACTCGCGCACGTCTGTCGATCGAACTATCCTCCTCACTAGTTAGGAATAAGTCCTTCTACAAACACACATTCGTCAATACAGCGCACCCTCCGACCCTCCTCCCACTAACTCAGAGGCCACCACAGTCACGACTAACCCACCTTTGATGATTTTGCACCCTAATACCGAAACACCTCTTCGCATCCCTCGCATCCCATTACGCAGGAATGTCCACAACCCTCAAGCTAGGGCGGCCCACAATTATAGTTTGATCGATGACTTGGCACAATCCCTCACTACGATGTCATTCTTATAAGTTCTTCAAACCTATCCTACTCAATGGAAATCATTACTTTCCTCTCTGGGGGCAGTCGACCCTGCTGATACTCGACTCATCACATTTGATCTCAACAGTGGAGAACCATGTCTCCCTGCTCCTGTCGCTTTTAAAATACCGGTTAAAATATGGAATATCACAGTCCATCGCTACATTATTGATGAAGGTGCATCCACATGCATCATGTCCAAAACTGTCTGGTAGAAACTTGTCTCTCTAGAGCTAATACCATCCGCAATTACTCTGAGGGCTTACAACGGATGACCCTTGTCTCCTGAGGGGATCTTCCAAAATGTCCCCATCGAACTCGGAGACAAAACTATTATTATTGACATTAAGGTTATCGATGCCCCACTTGACTACAATATTTTGTTTGGTCATAGCTACATGTATGTTATGAAGGTAGTCGCCTCTTCTATGTTCCGAACCATGATGTTTCCCCATAATGGAAATATCATTACCATCGATCAGGTATCACATTATGAGCCTAACCCTTCATCCAACATCGACAACATCCTCCCTTTTGTCCACACTAATCCAGATGCCTATCCACTCATCGATATGGGCCCCAGAATTTTTAAGGACCCATCCTTGCTAGGGACATACCACAGAGCACCACTGCTCATTCATCCCTCAGCACAAGTATGTGTCGTCTCCACCAATGGAATGACAATTGAAGATACTCTCCCTCCCACTGAGGCCTCTTTAATCCCTGATGTCCCACTAGTCGTAGAACTCCTCCCTTAGGAATCTCCTAGAACTTGTTCATCTCTACCTTTTCCTTATCTTCCCCTCCCCCAAGGCCATATCCCGATTTGGGAGACAGTTCCCCAAGCCATTACCCAAATCCCTTTCTTTTACCCCCCACCGGGTGTACAATATTTCCAGGTAGCCGCAACACTCACCCTTCCTAATATGGTGCTGGCAATCCCAGTCTGGTATCTACATCCACCTGAGATGGTCCCTCAACCATCCCTCCCTTCCAAAATAGAAGGAATCATGATGCAGATTCCCATACATACCCCCACCATCCCACCCACACTCCCACTCACTAGCACCCATGCTACAGCTGGGGGCAAACGGAAAAATAAAGATCCCACTGCTCCACTTCCCCCATGTGTCCAACCTCCTTGCATGCTATGCGAGAAATATGGACACCCCACCAACAAGTGCCCATATCTCCCCGTGCTATGCAATCTCATTCAACTCCCTCGAGCACCACCACCGCTCGTCGCTTCCTCTAGTACTGTCGCTATCTCCCAGAACACAAGTAGAAAAGGACTGTGAACCAAATTCGCATGCACCATCTGTTCAGAATATGGCCATTATACTCACCATTGTCTAGTGTTACCTCAATTATGGTAGACACTAACAGCTGTATGCTAGAGATTTCAGCAAGAACCCACCCCCACACATATCACCGACATCCATTATGTCACAACCTCAGTCAACAAATGTATGAGATGTTCTTTCTCTCTATGTGAATCACTTGATCATTTCACATATCAATGTCCTATGATCATTGAATACAGGTGTCGCCAACTGGCCCTTATTCAAAACCCTACACCCCTCCCCCTCCAGAAGGACTAGTGAGTACCCCTTCCTCATCACTTGAGGTGGTTCATATCTTCTTGCTGGAACCTAAGGCACTCCCTACTCCCCCATGGTTCTTGGATGATTTATATGAGGATTTGCCCCCAAATCCCCCCAATTCTCCAATTCATTTCCCTATGGAAATTCTACGCCCGCATACCATTTTCAACCCACAATATCTCAATATTTGGTTTATGTCAAGAAAACCATCGCAACCTCCTTACAATACCCCCTCTCCATCGCCACTACCAAAAAAAAAAACCCACGGTGACCATTACCAAAATTACTCCTCTCGATCCCCTATATTTTTGACAGTTTCACTGCGACGAAGACATCCTTGAGGATTTAACTAAACCTGATTTCCCATGGGACGTGCTCCACCATAGAGTGCTTTGTCCTTCATAGAAATTCGTCATGCCTCCTAACCAAAACCCCATATACGCAGTCAAAGCCAAATATTTTCTCCCATCGGGGCATATAGATTGGTTTAAAAACCCTATCCCTTCCCCCGACGCTTTTGAAGAAGGCAATATGGCCAATATTTCCCCCACCATCAAAATCGATATTTCCATCAAATCTAGGGTCTCAGAGGAAATCACCATTGGCGCCGCATGCTCTCCTGAAGAAATCACCGCCTACAAAGCTCTCTTCTAGGAATACTAGGACATTTTTGCCTTGTCTTACACAAATATGCCTGGTCTTGACCCCTCTATTGTCGAACATCATATAGACACCTAGCCTGATATCACTCCTGCCCATCAAAAATAGCGTCCGCTACACCCATCCAAAGTTGTGGCCATCAAGACCAAAATTGACAAATTACGCACTGTAAGGTTCATATACCCCATCGCATATATGTCATGGGTCTCCAACCCCATCCCTGTCAACAAAAACTAGGGCACTATCCGAGTCTGTACGGACTTTCGTGATCTCAATCACGCCTGTCCCAAGGACAACTTTCCAACACCCTTTATCGACCAAATTATCGATGATTGCGCTAGTCACGAGGCCCTATCTTTCATGGACAGTTTCTCTGGCTACAACCAAATTCAAATCAACCCAGTCGATCAGTACAAAACCGCATTCATTGCCCCCTGGGGCACTTATGCGTATCGTGTCATGCCTTTCGGCCTCAAGAATGCAGGAGCCACGTTTCAACGCACCATGACATACATTTTTCATGATCTGGCTCAAATCATTCTCGCCTACTTGGACGATCTCACCGCTCGCTCCAAAAAATGCACTCAACATCTCAATGATTTATGAATCATCTTCAAATGGTGTCGTCAATACAACATCCACTTAAATCCCCTCAAGTGCATGTTATTTGTAACTGTTGGATGCCTCCTTGTGTTTATCGTCTCCCAACGTGGCATTATAGTTGACCCCCTCAAGGTCCAAGCTATCACGGAAATTCCCCCACCATGGAATTTACGCCAACTGCAGAGCCTACAAGGCAAAGATAACATTTTATGCCACTTTGTCCCCGATTACACCACTCGGGCACACATTTTCCTTCGCCTCTTACATCATGATATCCCATTCCAATGGGACGAACATACCCAAAGCACTTTTGATGATCTCAAAGCAGCCCTCTCCAATGCCCCATTAATTAGTCCACCCGACTATAACCGTGACTACATCCTCTATATCTCGGCCTCCGCCATCTCAGTTCCAACTAGGGGACAATGATCGTGAGCATGTAATTTACTACATTAGCAAAAATATTTCAGGGAGACCCTTGAAATACAATCATGAAGAGAAATTGGCCCTCACAATCTAGAAATTGTGCCATTACATATTGCTTCAAACTACCAAAGTCATAGCAGATTCCAACCCCATGCAATACTTGCTCAGTCGCCGAAAAATTAACGGTAAATTTTCCCGATGGATCGTCATCCTTCAGGAGTACGACCTCGAATTTTCAACACCCAAGAGAAAGAAATCCCTCATCCTTGCCGAATTCATCACAGCATTTCCCTTCGATACCACCCATACTGCCATCAATACCGACTTCCCCGACAAACATCTCTTTTACATCCCCTCGGATGACCCTTGGTACGACGATCTTCTCGTCTACCTCCAAACACAGAAATTCAGAAACCACCTCTCCCGAGATGATCATCGACGTATTCATCACCAGTCTCCCTGCTACCTACTTATTGGTTATATATTATATCAGCGAGGGGTCGACATTGTACTCCGTCGATGTTTGACTATCAATGAAGTCGATCGAGTCTTGAATGACTGCCACAGTGGTGCTTGCAGGGGCCATATCTCAGGGATATCCACTGCTCAAAAAATCATTTGTGCCGGTTACTTTTGGCCTACATTGTTTCACGATTGCATCCACTCTATGAAACGATGTGACAAATGTCAGCTTTATGCCAACAAAGCACGAGCACCACTTACTCTTCTACACCCCGTCATTACTGTCAGCCCCTTTTGCAAATGCGGCATAGACTTCATGACTTGCAACCCTCCATCTAGTAATGGACACAAATACATCGTCGTTTCAGTTGATTACTTCACCAAGTGGGTTGAAGCCATGCCTAAATTTAACAACACCGCTGACACTGCAACATGCTTCTTCTTCAACCATGTCATCTCTCGATTTGGAGTCCCACTAAAGCTAGTCTCTAATCATAGGAAACACTTCAAGAATGAGATCTTTTTTGAACTCTCCTCTCGGTTAGGCTTCTCCCATGAGTTTGCCTCTCAGTCCAATGGACAGGTAGAGGTGGTCAACAAGGTCCTCAAATCCATGTTGCAATGCACGGTTAACAAACATAAGACCAATTGACATCATATGTTATTTTCTGCACTATGGGCTTATTGCACAGCAGTTAAAACTGCCATTGGCTTCATGCCATTTCATCTTGTCCATGGGGTCGAGGCCACTCTCCCCATCGAATGTGAAATTCCCACCTTATGCATTGTTATTGAGCTACTACCCGACACTTCTCCAATGGAGCAGTGTTTTCTAAACTTAGATTCATTGGATGATGACCGTCGGTCTTCATTACAAAATAATGAGGCAGCCAAAAAATGGTCCAAGGCCACTTTTGATCACCATGTCAACCTTCGCTCATTCAATGAAGGCGACCTCGTCCTTTCTTACGATATCGCTCACGATACCTTTGGCCATGGCAAGTTCAAGTCATTATGGCATGGACCTTACATCATCCAGCATTGCCTCACTAAAGACGCCTACATCCTGGCCTCCCCCGAAGGTCACCCTCTCAAAGAACCCGTCAATGGGTTGTACTTAAAGAAATTTTATTCCTAAAAGCGTAGCCATACTACACTAGGCTTGTTCTTTTTGTACAATGTTTTAGAGATTTTAGTCTTCTTCTCCATGCCTTACGTCTAATTTACCATTTGTGTTATTGTCAGATGCCTCCCCCACTAGCCTACCACATTGGTTATGCTGACGGAGCTAGCCGTTGGACACAAAATCTCGCTTCGGCCGCATGGGCCCTTTATTCCCCCTCAAAAATGCTACTCCAATCTAGCGGCATATGTTTGGGGTCAGCATCCAATAACCAAGCAGAATACACAGCATTCATTGGCCTCCTCGCTGAGGCCAGTCATCGCCATGTTCACCACCTTAGCATTTTATTAGATTCCCAACTAGTTGTCCTCCAGCTCAACAATGTGTACCTTATCTGCGATCTGCACCTCTTCCGCAAATACCTACAAGTTAGACTCTTATTTCGACATTTTGATTCCATCACATTTACACACATTCCAAGACAATTTAATCAAATAGCAGATAATATGGATAACTTAGTGTTAGATTGGCATTTATCACATCAAGACACCAATATGCATACATAAATCATCACCAGTCTGTCAACATCATATAGATTAAACATCGTCAAAAAGAACTAACAAACATCAACACAAGTGAACACCACAAAGATCCAAAAAATGTATATCCATACATATATATATATATACCAGTCAATGTGTCATCAGTGTTTACAAAAAATAGTACATCAGGTACACTATCCTTAGGTAGGTAAACCACCTTACCCCTATAGATACAAAAACAGTGCTACACCACCATATACAAAATGGGCTCACCAGCTTATATAGATAAACAAAATACATAAATACAGAGGTACTCATGGAACCTCTAGAGCTCCACCACCTAACCCTCTCTCTGGAGGAGGGGCCCCACTAGCTAGGGGTCCCTCAGGTCCTGGAGGTAGTCACCCAGTCATCGTTTCCATCGATACAACCACTCTCTAAACCATGGCCTTCCATGCTATCAGAACACCCACACATTTCTCTAGGACCCCCTTGATCAGGATCCATGACCACGTGCCCTCACACACTCCCTGTAGTACCACATCCAAGCAGCAGCGAACATCCTCGAACTCTCCCTCGACCTCTATCGGAGGAGCATGTGATGGCCATGCACCAAGGTCATCGAACCACCATCGCCTGGCTACTCTCTCATCATCAGCAGGCCTCACCCTAGCATCATCCCACCGTCATCGCTCTCCTGCCATTGGATCTCCCCGTGGAGGCCTCACTAGCCCCTGACAAGCCAGTTCTCTAACTAACTCCACCTCGTTCCTATGAGGTCCCACATATGCACATGCAACAAACAAGATATAGCATCAGCATCCACCCATACATAAAAATATACATGCTATACTATCTAAAGATAAAAACCATCAAACATCACATCATACCTCTGCAGTTGAACACCTCTCCTAGGGGAAACACCATCTCTGGATCATCCCATAAGTCCACCCCACAATACGGATACTGCAGTATGATCTATGGCATATGAATCCACACCTGTCCAGCCTCGGCCATGAAATAGTGGCCACCCTCACCACCACCGTGACAAACCAAGATCGTCGCCCACCACCTTAGTCGTTGCTCTCGCACACCGGGTGTGCCCAACAACACTCTAGGGTGAAACATCGTCACCCTCTCCAAAAACCATGCCACCAATATAGAGCCAAAGGTAAAATCCCTCGATTCAGCAACACAACACCTGTCAAGATGCCCTACCATCTTGGCATGGAGCATCAAGCCCCAGGAAAAATGTTCTCCCGCCAGTGCCCTCTCCATGATCCTCAACTAACCTCCACTGATCCACTGAGTCACAAGAGAACCGTAGACTCTCACGATAATCGCTGCCACACAACGATGCACAAGGGTGTCCATCACTCCAATACTCACCACGGATCCCAACATAAATTTCTCCCCTGAACAATAGCTCTTGTCTAAGACAACCAACTGACCATCCCCGGGTACTATGGGCTCTGCCGGTAGTGGGGTTCCCCGAAAAGGGAGCCCAGTCAAAAAATATACATCCTCCACCGTAGTGAAGGCTAGCTTCTCACCCCACACCATAAATCAATGCAGGTCAGGGCTCCACATCCTTATCAGAAACTGCAACAGATACTCTTGTGCCCACACTAGCGAACACTCAAAAAACTTCAGCAGCCCAAATGTTGCCAACGCGTCTCGGACTATCGTCCCCTCATCCCTCACTACCTCCCTCAGGCGTGACCAGTCCCTCTCTCTCTAGTGAACTGAAATCATCCAAATGATCACCTGCACCCACATATACAACACTTGATTAGGCATCATAACCCATAAAAACATCAAAATATCCAAAAAAGATAAGCTTTTACACCCTCCAGTTTTGCCTCAAAGGCATGTTTGTTCTTCCCCACAGGCATTCACACATGCGCGCCTGTTCATCCCCCAGTCGCGCACTCATGCGTGACTATTGGAAATATAGAGGTGCATGCATGTGCCTCTGTCACACATACATGCATGCATCATCACGCTCTTGTTCACTACACAGTTGTGCACACATGTGCAGCTGTTAGGAATACAGATGTGCATGTATGTGTTGTTGTGCCTTGCACAGTCATGCATGCCATGCATGCATGTTTTCCCCATTAGGGCACCCTCGCGCGTGGATGTCCGCATTATAGGTGTGCACATGAATTTCTCGATCGCCCATGCACTGGGGGGGCCACACCCACAAAACCCCATGTACGACCCTCCATACAGGCCCTACCCAAAAAACAGAAACCCTAATTCTATGCAAGAGGATATGACAACTAACCTAAAGCTCGCTAATCCTAAATCAGTTGCCTCGATCTCCCGAAATATCCAAATATCCTCTACAATCACTCGTCCACTCAATATGACAGCATGTACAAATGAGGTGGCTTTGTGGGCCCTACAGCGATATATAGTCCATTTGGCCAGTCTTCCAGACTCAATTCTAGGAGCCCCGGGCGCCCGTTTTTCCATCGTCTTCATCCATGGGATCAGGACCTCGTTACCTACATAATTCCATTCCCCGGTCCATTTTCCATCCTCAGCCCCCGGGGGACATTTTTCTCATTTGACACTCAGGTACGCATGCTTACATTCACATATTATTGAATAAATTGTTATACGATCTTTCTTTTCAAATATTGTTCACATCGGGTATTCGTTTTTTATGTTTGTAGGTACTTGATCATCATACGTTAGGAATATCCCTTTAGGTATATCATCGACACTGCCATGTAGTCATTCCCTCTAAATCTCAAATTGCATCTCCCAGTGACACCCATCGATATTCGCCTCTAGGATCCCCATGTCCGACTTTGCAGTACTATCACCTCCACTTCATTTTAGTACTGTCACCCGATAGCACCCTCCCCACATGAGTTGTCCCATTCATAGTCCCCCTTGGAACTTTGACACTGATGTTGTTTTCACCCTTTTAGAGATGGGAGTCCTAATAGTCTTATGCATCATCGAGAACTAGCCACATACTCTTTCTCCTCATTATGTTATCCTACCCAACAAACTCCTAGGTTACTTCATCATGGTTCTATTTTAACTGCATCCCCGTAGTCTCATTCACCATCCATTTTCATCCACCATCAGTTTACCCATCTGTAGATTGTCCTCCATACATTTCCCTCAATACAGAAACCCACCTATGGGGCCCTCACCCTCCACTTGCTTCCCAACCAACTTGCGCCATCATCGTCCAAGCCATATTACATTGGGGCACCCATTTCTGTATCTGCACAGTTATCCCACCTTATTTTTTATTCTTTTAATAATTGTACAAACCCTTTTTTCTACATTTTCATATCTTTTTGTTGTCGCCTTTAGCGACCTTCCTTTTCCCAGCAAATCAACCCTTGTCTCCCTTGGTTGGGGAATTTTTTCACTTCCCAACATCAATGAAATTATCCATAAACCCCGAGTATATTACAGCCCCTACACCTTTTTTATCTATGTGTTTATCCATTTTTTCGTGCCTCTAGCACAGCTCATCCTTGTTCAGTCGTCCCCCTGACACTAGATTCGGTTTTATGGTTGCTTCCACTTTGCATATCTCCCCAACCAAAGGCAATGTTGAGTCTCACCGCATATTGACTTCATCCATGTACCTCATCAGTTCCTGATCTCATCTAATGGATTTCAGAAATCCCTTCACTTCTTGGAGTTGTGTCTCCCTTTTTGTCGACATTAACACGGTTTCTAGAAGAGCAACAGTATCTTGACTCTCATTACCTTTACAATCAGGAGTCTTGGTCGGCACAGGGAAAACCACCATTTCTCTCTTCTATCGTTGACCCCCATAACATTCGACTTCACACTATCTCATGTTATGGTGGGTCTTACTTTGCGACTATTGCAGTTGTTTTATCTTAGCTGAAGACCTCTGAAATTTGATAGACTATCAATGTCTACACATTATTGACACTTCTCACAGGTGTCCTTACCTTTTTCATAGTTTGTTCACCATCATAATTGTCCTCTGTTATTATCAAATCTCCCCGAAGGGCCCTGCAGTGATCTACGTCCATACATAGCTTCAGTTATTGTATTACATCTTTTTGAGTTACATGACACGAGCATGGGGCACGCCCGCCACGTTTGTACACAGTTTTAATTTTTCCACACCTTGGGAAAGGCTTGGGTCCTACAGGTTCCCCTCTCCTTCCAATGGGTCACTCTTGACACTCCCCACAATGCTCTTTCTTACACAGGCACTCTCAGTAGAAGAAACATTGATGTATTTCGGCTATACGTATGCTCCTAACCTCACACATCAGGGGGCATCTGGTATCACCAGAATTTCATCCGCAAATGGTTATAGGAATCCAACATCTTCAAAACACTCATTAGTTCACTCATGGACCAAAAATGCATCTTCAAAAGGTCCAAAACTATACAACCAGCAATAAAAATAGCATGCGCTAAAAATACACAAGGCGCGCACACACATGCGACAATTAGATAACATTGGAAAAGCACACATGTGCTCGATGTGCAACTGTGGACACAAAAATCCATTCACTCCTCAAAACGACACATTTATGATATTGGTCGACCTTCCAACCACTTCTAGTTCAGCTTCCAAGTCGATTTGACATCCAAATCTCGACTGAATCCGACTGGGGGGTTGGTCAAAGACCTAAAGGGCCCCTTATTCACACTAAGACCTGGTTGCATAATACCTCAAATCTATGCTATAAAAGAAATCCATGGGTGCACTATATTTTCAAGGAATTCATGTGTATTGTTATGTTGTTGATATTCTCTTGGAGGATCCTCTGTCCTTATCAAGAGCATGTTAGCACCATTTCAATTAGCCATTCATATCACCTCTATATTGGATGTGCTTTGGATTCTCTTCACCATTTCATTTTAGTTCCTTACTTGTAAGAAGAGCCCAATATTTGGGTGTCCAAGAGCCCTACCTTGGAGGAAGAGGGGACCCAAAGTCTCCCTTTCTTTTTGGTGTTTTCTTTCCACTAATACAATCATTTCCATTGGTGGCATGAGTCTTGTTTATTTCTTGTTCTAATGTCCTTATGCACTCTAGTTTAATTTATTTTATCATTCTTAGTTTAATTCTTTGCTTATCTTTTATGCTTTATACTTCTAACTCTTTCCTCTACTGTTGTCTTGCCTAGATGACCCAACTGGGCTTGTAAGCACCCTTATTTTTCTCATTTAGGTGACAAAAGAGGTGCAAAATTGGGCCTCCACCACTTCAATCCTCCACCAAAGGCAAGCTCATATAAGAGAAACAATGAAGTTATCAATCAGCAAGGGAAGAGCTTGGAGGCTGAACAATATGTTCAGACTCAAAGGATAAAGGGATGCAAACTCAATGTGAAGTGAATAATTCCTCCAGAGTAACTTTTCTCTCAAAGTTGAATTCTTTCTCCCCTTTTCCATAGCTCAGATTTGGCCCCGTTATATCCATCAAGTGGAACTGAAGGGCTAAGTTAGAAAGTTTCTAGTATATGGAAGGCCAAGGATCATTTATCTTGTGTCGTGACATGGAAACCCGGCACCATTTTTAATTTTTGGGCACATTTCCTGATGTGCACGGGATGTAGTGGTGCAACCTGCATATACGCATGATGTATAGTAGGCAAGGTGCGTATATGTGGAAAAATTGTATTTTTAGCTCTGGTATTTGCAAAAGGGGACTTCAAGTCTACATAGGGAAATGGAAAAAGTCCTTATGTGCAAAATTGCATGGGGTGAGGCAAATCTTTCTATAACAAATTCCCCCTAATGTGTGAGGTCAAAGGAGTATATGTGATGGTTGAAATACATTATAAAAAAACCAGAAGTGGAGTAATGGGGCCTAGCTGGAAGAACTAGTTGCTTATTAAAACCTGTACTGACTTTGCATACATGGATGCCAATTTGAATTACACTGTAGATCCATGTGAAAATATACCAAACAACTATCCATGGCCATGAATAGGAAAATACAAATGCGATTACACGCCAAAGGCTATCATAGTCACGAACAAGACCCAGTAGAACCAATCTCAAATCAATCTGAAGATATATGTATACAATCGAGTACAATCTGATTTCCCATGATCGCTAAAGTCACACAGGTACTAGTCCAATGAAAAGGTGGCAACATCTCAGAAATGTTGCGGCTACATACTGAAGTCTTCAAGTCTTATACACAATATTCCAAAGGTGCAAGTCTACATCATGTGAATAAAGGAGTTGAGGTCGAACACAATGAGACTTCGTTTGATTATCATTCATTGAGGTATACCATTAACAAATGCGAGACAACCTACTGATGATGAGAGTAGGTATCAAGGCACCGAGTACATTCTTACAAGTGTGAATAAAGGAGTCGGGTTCGAACACTTGAAGAATACATCGATCAAGAGACATTGATGTATTCCCAATTGTTGATGGCGAGAGAACTTGTCATTAATGACTGCAAGCCTCTAGGTACTCATAGGACTCTCGGTCTTGTTTCCAGAATAGATGAGATGAATTCGATGGAAGGAGACCCACTGAAAGGATAGAATTAAGTAATCTCTCATCATTCAGTACGACGTATCAAGCAGGAGCTTGATGATTTGGAGGAAATCGGACGAAGAACATGTTCATGAACCCACGACCCTATGCATATTTCACGTGTGCCAAGTGAAATCGATACACAAAAAAGACACTATGAATAGAATCCAATGAGGAAAATTGTTGACAAAGGAGAGGAAACCACCAATAAGTCTAATGGAATCCAATAAAATGCACAAATCCCAATGTGTGAATAGATTTCTTGTCATTGAACACAAGGGAAACCACCCAGTCAACAACCAGTGATGAGATGTTGAATGTTGAGTTCAAGGTTACCTACCAATGAGGAAATTAGGACCAGGGTGCGTAATAGGACTACAACTTCATGTGATTCTGAGACAAACTGAGGGTATGTCCAACATGCAAAGTCAAGAGTTCTGAGGAATGCCCGACATAGTTTTATAGACATCCTTTGAACAAGAGCATGAGACATGTGGAAGACTCTGGAAGCATGGACTCAATGATGAAACCATGAGATGCAGGAGGCATCAATCAAACTCTCCATAGGGAATGGAAGAGTAACTAGTCGGAAGAGTAAACTCTTTGTAATGAGCTCAGCTTCCAAAGGCCATGCTAAACCCAAAATTATGATGACAAGTGGACTCAATAAATTTGTGCTCTATTCAAAGGCAACACAACTAATGCCATTACAATATAATACTCCCTTCCTGCCCGTCTTTTTTTTTCATAGTCAAATGAATGATATGATACAGAGGAGGAAATGAGTGTCACAAGTAAGAAAAACTAGTTCCAGCAGTGGAACATACCTATGCTCAATGCAAGGAGGTGCATGCGGGAGATGGACACTCTGGGAAATGTTCCCTCCTGGGTATAGGGTGTCAAGCTGCAAAGGATATAAACGAGGCTTTGTTTGGTTGAGGATGAAAAACTATTGAGGAAATTGGTTTATAACACAAAGTGAGAACCAACAATAGGCTCAATACTGCAAGCAAGGGCATGGGATGCAATCATAGCTTAACACCAAAAAATTTCCTTTTTCATAATCTTAGTCTATTTGGTTTGAAAAAGGGATAAACTTGTACCAAATAGATGTCCTTTCAAATCCAATTTACGAGTGTGAAAGAGACAAGTTCACTTGACAATATTTTCTCTTTTTGAAAAAGAGTCAAAAAAGATTTTAAACAAGACTCACAGCCTTTCAAGTCCAATTAACGAGTGTGAAAGGGACAAATTCACTCGATAATATTTTCACTTTTTAGACGAGTCGTAAAATAGCTTAAGTCAGACTCGTTGACAGGTTTCCAGGTGTCATATCATGGGGGAGGCCAAGGATCCTATGTTGGACTTCTATGAAAGGTCATCATCTTATGAATAGCCGACACAAGCTTGGGAAAACCCAAATCTATCCAAGTCAAGGAGGATAAAGTGCTATCGGAGGTTACCTTCTCCATGATATATCAGATAATGTTTGTTACTTGAAAGGACATAGGAGGAGGAATTGGATATCCTACAAGACCATCCCAATCAAAGGGAACCTCTCCAAGACTTGGAGGGAGACCACTCGGAGAGAGTAAAACTCTCTCTTGTTCAGAAGGTCGAGTACTAGAAATGTTATTCACATGGTATAGAAGGTATAGAACTAGAATTAGAAAAGTGAGATTGACTGAAATTTGCATCGGTGCGACCACTCATTCAACCATTGGTTGAATATGATGTGAGACAACAAGGTCAATAGATGTATCACCCCCAAAACTAGGAGTGGTGTCGGTCGAAGATTGCATCGACACGATCGTTGGTTGAATAGGATGCGAAACAACAAGGTCAAGGGATACATACTCCCCTGAAGGAAGAGGGGTGTTAGTCAAAGATTGCATCGGCATGACCACTGTGTCAACCAAAAAAGGTTGGGAATCCAAAGACGAATCAGAACCCGAATGACCCCCGGGCAAGGACCATGCTTCTGGTATCGGAGCAGTAGCAAGGAATAAACGATTAAGGTGATCTCCTTCACAGTTATTGCAAAGGAATCTGGCCTTATGGCTGACACGTCTAGGCTTCTCAATCGTATGAATTCCCCCAGTGTCATTTACAATGGTTGGTGATAGAGTCTCAGCATGACTGGAAGAGGTCGGAGATTCATCTCCCATGTGATATACAAAGGTTGGAGATGTGATGTCGAAATGACTCATGGTGACTAGAGTGATGCCCCCAGCATGACTAGGAGTGGTTGGTTGTGGGTCTTCAACATGATATGTAGAGGTCATCGACCAATATCCAACATGACTAGCAGTGGTTGGTGATGGGGCTCCAGTATGACTAGCAGTGACTGGACTAGCGGCGGTGGTGAGTTGTGGAATTTGAGACCAAGGTTCCGGGAAAGACTAGTTTTGAGAAATTGCAGGCCAAGAAGGGTTCTGGTATACACCATGGCTCTGTCTGGAAGGATAGTATCCTCCTCCATACTGATTCATAAAAGGGTGTAAGAGCATCGACACTGAGGAAGCTTCTTGTGAAGAGAAAGTGACATGGAAAGGGTTACTCATGTGAGGATATATGTTTCCCCAAGATGAAGGAACTTCATTAAGGGGGTTTCCCATACTATAAGAATGACTCCCTCTGGATGAAACACCAGAGGCTAGACAGAGGTCCTCCATGGGAAACATTTTTGTAGGAACCGACATAGCGGAAGAAGGATAGGTGGATGGAGTGTAATAAGTAGAATGACCTCCCATTTGGGAAGTTTCTCTTGGAAAAGTGGATTCGTAGGAAGGAATATTCCAACCTCCTACCGTAAGAGTTGCTTGAGGGATATGACTCTGACCAAATGAAAAATGGAGAATAAGGAGGCATCATGCCCCTAGAACCAAAACTAGGATTCACAGAGGATGGCAAGTGCAAAGATATGTCTGGCATACCATGAGAAAAATGATTAGAGATGCAAGGCATTGACTAAGTGTCATAATTATGCATACCATTATGAAAAGTGGATGGATTTGTCCCCATGAAATGAGTTAACATCATGGGGGGGGTAGCGGTAAAGGAGGGAGTCACAGGAACTCCACTATCCATGATAATGACAACTCAAACAACAGTATTAAATCTCAAAGGTCTACTAATAAAAAAAGATCACACCAAAAAATAATCAAATGGCCAATATGCACATAAACAGGATAAAGTGATTGAAAGGGACCTCCCTTCCTAAAGTAGGTATGCCTCACTCAAGAGGGGCCTGAGACTCCCTGCTAAAGATTGGAGGTATCAAAATTAGCTATAAGGGGCCTTGTGGGCTTAACAACCAATCGGCCAGATCCCCCCAGAGAGGTAATTCTCCATAAAGGTTGTGTGTTGTCTGACCCTTATCTGACCCACCGTACCTGTAGAATAACCCCTGCAAGTAACCTATGTTGTACCTAAGTCAAGAAACTAAGAAACCACGGTATAACTGATGCACAGGCGAATAGTCATAAGTCAGATCCACCATTTGGGAAGGGTATCAAAGCCCTAAACCTTGAAAGCACTGCCCCTCACGGAGGTAAGGGAACTAGCAAGATCCCCATATACGAATGGATCCCCAGAAATATATCTGACACTAAGAAGGTATCGGGGGGATATCCCTTCAACCGACCTCACACGACCTGTTGCTTAAATATGGTGTAAGCAGAGCCTCCTGATATTACCGATTATACAATGGATTTCTCTTCTCCCTTAGTCAGACACATATGTTGATTTAATAGCCTTGGAGAATTTTACTCACAAAATCCTATTCCAAGGCACTAAATCCTAAGCTAGTTTGTGCACCCTAGAAAATAAAATCATTACTAATCAATTTTAAATTATAGTGTTAATTTGAATGGCCTTGCTTACACAAAAGGTCCAGTCATGAAACTAGTGATGTTATGACTCAACAAGTAAAATAAATGAATATGAATACAATGCAAAGTCCTAACTTCAATTTCCAATGAGTGACATGCTTCGTAAAAATGAAATTTTCAATTCAATTATGCAACTCTTAAATAAAAATGCAATCTTTCTTTACATGCACTAAGATAAATGATGAAGACGCAAGAGATCAAAAATCCAACCAATGTAAAATTCCTAGTATTTTTGTATTTTCAATATAATAAAAATGAAAATGCAAGGACTGAACAACAACTTGATATAAAGACTCTACTACGTATAGACAGACACAACCCAAGTAGGATATCAAGGAGCAAAACATCCAGCCTGAGGTGTAAGGACAATCAAAATGAAAAGATGATGAGAAAGGTACCACCAAAAATTCAACCAAAGACAGGTTTCTTGTCATCCCACAGACACTTAACAGTCACTACAGAGACCGAAAAAGACTCAACAATCATCAAAACCTACCCAACAACCACCAAACCCAAAAAACAAGTAGAAAAGGTTGACGGTGATAATATATGATGTTAGCACATTCAATAGCATAATCCATCAAAATTCATAACAAATACACCCATATAATAATAATTCAAATATTTTCAAGATATCAATTGGACAAGAAAAGAGTATTTCTATTAAGATACAATCAGTAGAAGTGAATAATTTACAAACTTTCGTGTCGGCACGATTAGGAACCGGGAAACTAAGTTCCTTGTAGTTGGGCCTCTACCACTTAAATCCTTCACCAAAGGAAATCTCATATAAGAGAGACAATGAAGTTCTCAATCAGCAAGGGAATATCTTGGGGGTTGAACAATGTGTTCAGACTCAAAGGATAAAAGGATGCAGACTCAACCTGAAGTGAATAATTCCTCCAAAGTAACTTTTCTCTCAAAGTTGAATTCTTTCTCCCCTTTTCCATAGCTCGGATTTGTCCCATTTATAGAATTCAAGTGGAAATGAAGGGTCGAGTTGGAACATTTCCAGTATATGGAAAGCCAAGGATCATTGATCTTGTGTCGTGACATGGAAACCCGACACCATTTTTCATTTTTGGGCACATTTCCTGATGTACCCAGGTTGTAGTGGTGCAACCTATGTATACGCATGTTGTATAGTAGGCAAGGTGCATATATGTGGAAAAATTGTATTTTTAGCTCTGGGATTTGCAAAAGGGGACTTCAATTCTGCATAGGGAAATGGAAAAAATCCTTTTGTGCAAGATTGCATGGGGTGAGGAAAATATTTCTATAACATTGGTGCACAGTGAAATATGAGATCGAGGGTCATGTATTTTGTTTGCTCGAGAGTTTAGCAGTTCATACATGTTTAAATCATCGATATCAATAGAGATGGAGGTATAACACTTTCACGTATGTGACTTGATCAAGATGCATACGTGGCATTTATAAAATGGTCGAGATTATTGAAAGGCTTGCAAATCAGAAATCTACAGATGGACAGTCCCAATTGAGTTCGGAGGTCTTCAGAGAGACACAACGGATGGCCCAAATTGCTCATCAATGTTTTCTAATCGGGCATCGACAAGGAGAGAAATGTTTGATAGACGGTAGTTTTTTTTCTTCTCGAGTCAATGTCGATGTTTATCAGCGATCGATGTTAGCCTCGTTCTTTGTGTGTTTCCTGCATATCACATTGGGTTTAGATACTTGATGTTTTATCGACATCAGCGAATGCCTATTGGGATTTTTTTGTGTGTGTTTAATTGTTGACATCGTTGACAACCGATACTATCGGCATAAAAACTTTTTTGAGTGAGAAGTGCATTTGTGCATTTGTTTACTAACATGGTCGACGCCTGATGTTAATCAACTTCGACAATACTCTAGGGTGTATTTTGTGGTTTTTCATACGTGTTTGTTTAGCTGACACCCAATGTTGATCGACATCGGCATACTCGAGCAATAATCGTTGGGCATCAGAACATTCTGCTTCTCACAATGATTTTGAAGGCCCTTTAGGAAAAATATTAAGTGTCTTTTATTTTCCTTCCTTTCATGAAACACATGAGATATTTTGTAGTTTTCTTGATTTTTTAGATGCAAATAAAATAAAGGAAAAGACAAATAAACTTGAAAAATGACAAATATGCAACCTCTGTAAAACCAAGGAATAAGGTGCAAACAATTAAAAAAGAGAAGTGGTACCCAAAAATTGAAAATTTTAAGGGTCTTTTGAGTGATCAATATGAAGATCAATATCAAATTGGATGTGTTTCCTATTTTCTTCAAGGAAACCTTGCACTTTCTTCTCTTCCTCTATTTTCACTCATGAACACCTATGTGTTCGATACCTTTTTCTTTGTGTGTTTGTTGCTTGTTGGTTATATCTTGGATTAACTCTTCTCTATTGTATGTGTGTGTGCACCTTTTCCTCCTTTTGCCTTTTGTCGGTCCCCTTGGTTTGGTGGTGTTTTCCACCTTTTGTCTCTTCCTCCAGCGATCTTCTTGGGATTCTCGTGATCCTCCTAAAGATGAAACCCTAATCCACATTCCCTATCTATTGGCAGCTCCACAATATTTTCACCTTTTAAATCGACAAAGAAAAAATCCTTGTAGCTACCTATGCTTTGTCACAAGTATTGTTGTTTAAAGGTGACATTTTCGACTGTAAGAAGTCGTGTCAATTGTTCTTTCCTTTTTCGTTTTCCTGCTTCATTCATGACTGAAAGCATGAATGAAGTGTTATGATCATAATGTGAATTGTATCTAAGGCTTATGTGCTAAATAAGGGTTGATGTTTTTACAAATCTTTTAGTGAGTATTGTTTGCTTTGAAGTCTATCATATATCAATAAAACCTTTGTTATAAGTTGCTCATTCGATTATGAGGTATATCTTGAGTTTTTGACAAAACACCAAGAATTGATTGCATTTACACTTTGTTTTCATTTCATTATCATTCTTGGTAGTTTTTTTTGGTCATTATGATTTGGTTTGTAAAACATCTCTTCTCCTAAACCTTAGAAAATCAACTCCACTCTTTACACAAGGATGAGATTCGAATACACCCAGTCGTACCCTGTACTCTATTGGAGGTGGCAGTTTGAAATCGACAGATCCATCATTTCAAGTTAAGTCCTGGGCTTCACTATGTACCCTTGATAATTTATTACACAGGATGCCTGATTTTCGTATGAAACCCCTCATGCCTTCATTTAATCGCGCTAGGGTAATAGTGGGTTTTGTTCTTTTGGTTCTTACCCTGGTCTCTTCTGTTTTCGAAACCCTTCATGCTTACAGTGATCTCTTTCTGCCTTCGTGACTATTGGTCTGTTGAACCCTTATGGCCCCTTTCGTCAAAGTAGATCTGAACAGCCTTGAAGTTTTACACATTTTTTATTACATAGCAGAGTTCAATCTTGTTTTTTCCTTCCAAAGACATGTTTTTGCGAGAGCATTTCTGAGCAAACCGTGACGAATTAGATCAAACCCTTGAAAACCTAGAACTAAAATGGGCCCTTTAACCTTCATCACAAGCAGTTTCAACAGAAACTGGATCATTCCACAGATACATCTCATCCTTTAGAAGGAAAAATCTCATAATTTCTTTGTCACTGAGGTAAGCATTTTTGTTTGTTTTGCTCGGAGATTCAAGCATGTTATGGATTTGGATAGGGTTCAAGATTATATGCCTTTGTATTTGTTATGATATTGCATAAAATGATTAATCTTTATCAAAAACAGAAGTTTAATCCACTGCCAAATCTTTTTCATCTTGAGCTTATCCAGATTGGGGGTATTTGGGAAGTTTTCCTGTGTAGAAACGATTTCACCTCACCAGAGAACACAGTAGATCCGCCTCTGCATTCCAATATAAAACCCAGCCCCTATATAGCTAACCCTTCTATCAAATACCGATGTGTTGATCCATAAAATACCAAGCTATAATAGATCTACTCTTTGCTGCAATTCGAAATCCCTTGGGCAAAAAGGCCACGATTTGTTTTCATGCATTGGAGGAGATTTTTAGATGTGATAAAGAACAAGACTTTCATGCCCCTATTGTTGAGACAATTTATGATATGGTTCACAAACCAATTGTCAAGAAATAACCACAGGCATACGGAGAGTAATTCAGATTTAAAATTGGCAAACAAGAGGATTAAGCAGGATGGATAATATGATCATTAAAAAACTCAACCAATTTCACTATTATAAATTCGAATTTATTCGGTGTTTTTTTTTGGCAAATTGTTGGAATAGTAATTAACTATTTTGTTTTGATTACGTTTTAAAAAATAAAAGATTTCATTTTAATTTTTTGTTATTTTTTTTACTATTTTATACTAGCTATAGAAACCTGTAGCTTATCTTTTTCTAAAAGTCAGGTCCCTTTTAAATAATAAAAAAAATCAGAATTTAGTTATGAGAAATCTTCTCACTTATTCTTGTTTGGTTTTTCAGGATATGGTAGATATATATGATGATCATCTAAGGAGAAACATGTCCGACTTTGCATTTAGATGATTAGTAATTCTTTTATGTTTATTTTGTAAAAAAAAAAAATTATTAATTTTTGAAAAAGAAAACAAGTCAGTTATGAGTGGTTGTAAGCCCTCTATGTTTGTAATATTCTGATCTCATGGGATTTGATACTATACTAAGTAATAGGAAGATCAGATTTCATAAACTCTTTAAATTCCATGTATTTTGTAAACAAAGGCATCTTGGCATGGAGTTGAAGGTGGACAATTTATTCACAAATTTGGACGGAACAGACACTTGCATTTCAGCTTTAGCTTTCTGTAAATGGTGTTTTCATTTATGGTTTGTTTATCCTGATAAATTAATAGTTGTTGATATCTTTAGTCTTCACAATTTGTTATGGTATTGGGATAATTTCTTTAAAATATCGTTCACATTTTGATGCTTCAAATATTGAAAAGAGTGATCATTCATTCAACCCAAATGACAGGATTTCTATTTAATTTTTGTTGAATGATTAAAAGCATGTTGTTATAGTTAGATTTATCTCAAATGTAATTGCTTGCAATCACAAAGATCACAGTGACTATTTGCATCTCTCATTTTGTTATTAAAACTCAACAGTCAACATATTGTTCTACATTTATTCCGAACAGTTTCAAGGTTCATTGAAGGTTTACCTCTTGGACAAGCTGGCTAGATGTTCTCTAATCGTACATATGTTTGGGTGCATGTCGATTAACTCATTAACAAGTTAGATTATTCTTTTTTGTTGTTTGTTTGTCATTGAAACTCAAATATATGGTCTAGCTTTGACCATCCACATACTTATGTTTCATAGTATATTTTTTTATTTAGTTTAGATTAATAAAGAAAAAACAAAAAAATATCTTATGTGCTTTCTTTATCTGCTTTTTTTCAATGCAGTGATTTTCTCAGACTGAGTTTTTGTAAGTTTAGATCAAAACTTGCAGCGTGTATGTCATGTATATAAATAAGATGAGTAAATCTCTGAATTAATATATTTATAATAGTTACATCTTATGTATGTATATATATATATATATATAGTAATTAGTAATTAGTTAGTTATTTCATTTCTTTTTATTTGTTTCCTTGGGACTCTTAGATTGGCTAACGGAGCCATTAAACCCGTCAGAATGAGTTACACCAAATGGATTGGGTTATTTAGACAACCCGGGACCGGATTCATTATTCCACTTGACGAACGGTCATTTTCGCCCGTCTACAAATGGCGCCAGATGTTGATACTGAGAGGGGGGTGAATCAATATCAAGTACAATTTAAAAACCTTTTTCAACTTATACTTAAACCATTCAATTATATCCAATGAGAAATGAACAATAGTATAAGAGT
>JZKD02S1934301.1:482615-496018 GCA_000966675.3 Picea glauca
TTTTAGGCAGTTCTCTGATATTTCTTCTCTGCAATGCCATAGGTCTGATCAAAATTGGATGTGCCAAGTGGAATTTACGGTAACTTCCTCACAACTTGCCGATTTTTGGCCTTTCCAGGAGATTGCACTTGTATAGAATTCCCCACACAAAATAATTGATATCAAATTCTGAAACTCGCACCCAAACTACTACAGACTGTCCATGATCCAATGCAACCAGTCCCACTCAATTTGGATACTCCAGCAAGAAGTTATGCTTGTTTTACCTAGAACACCTTGTTGAGACTAGTCAATGGGGCTAGTCAGATACCCTATCTTACACAAGGTGTATATACAAATTTAAGATGACCCAGATGCTGAACTTTTTTCCAAAGATAAAATAATAATTTCTGTAAATTTACTCCAGATTTCAGGGTCTGAAACATTACAGAAAATTTTGTATAGCAAAAATGCTACAATGACTCATTTCAGGATGATTCCAGAACCCTATCTTGTACTGGCTTGATCTCCGAAAGTATAATGCCTCAGGAGCTGAATTTTTAACAAAACGTACCTTGATCCGTCTTATAAAAACCCTTTAAGCCGTTCCTCCGGAAACATTGTAGAAAAAAAGTTATAGCGAAAATTCCACGGTCTCTCAGATGTAGCAGCGAAACCCCAAGACCTTGAGCTCTGATACCATATGTTAAGAACCAAACATCAATATAGNTGAGAAATGAACAATAGTATAAGAGTTACACCAATACACCATAATACACCATGCACAATATATGAGAAATAATCAATAGTTTTTGTTCAAGGGAAGTAATGACTTCCAAAGGTAGTTGCAGCTTCCAAATGTAGAGGGAGGAATATACAATCCTCCAATATAAAGAGAGATTTGAACTCTCCATCCTTGCCCCTTCCTTCCACCCAAGAATATATGACAGATAATAAAGCTTTACATTAAATCATCACCATCAACCAATGATCCGTCGGATCTCAACTTTAGTGCATTTAAAGTTTTAAAGAATGTGTTTAATTAAGTTTGCTTAATTCATGAAATAGTATTAACATTAATTGAATGCTTAAAACATAAATGAAATGCAAACTGGAACAAAAATGAGAAAATGGAAAATTAGGAAATGAGAGACACAAACAGAAGTTAATAACGGATTTCACCCCCTTCACTGGGCTACGTCTTCGGGTTCCTCTTCAATGGGTACCGATCCAATTAATAGCTTCAAAATGGTACAAATGGTTCTGGAATCAACTTCAGCAATTGCAGAACAGAATACTGGACAAAAGCCTTCAAGACCTCTTGTTCTGGAAATTAGAAATTGACCTTCAAAAGGTAAAGAAGCCAAATTATAGCAGAGTACAGTCGACTTTTAAATACAAACAGTATCTAGACATTTACAGCAAAACTCTCCCTCCTTTCACAGGCTGAAACTCTTGGTTATAAAGCTGCAGGTTGCACATTCAAACCTGACTTTTAGTGTGTTTTTTCTATCCCTGCAAGATTCCAGCAACAACAGAATGATGCTCTGTGTTCTAAACAAAGCTGATCCTCCTGGAAACATGGCTAGAATCGTGTTGTTAAAGCATTCAGTGGGAGGTTAGATCACGGGTTCGACTCGTTTGCTTCTCTTTTTAGTATATATTATGGTTATCATAACCATATGTTACTTTTTAAAACCTCACCAAAACATTACATCTGAGTGCAAATCCCGGTAAATGTTACAACCATCCCATGTGACAGACTGTTCCATATCCGCCAAAACGTTGCAACAAGACTGTACACATCACATATACTATCCACTATACCATATTTGGTATTGCTATCCCGCCACACAATGGATATCTGCCAAATGGAAACTCCACAAAATGTTATCAACTAACCGTGCACCATTGCACAAAACTGCCAGATGTTACCTACTGACCACGCACCCAATTCACAAATGTTACGAATGGAATGTTTAACCGTGCACCATGCAATGACTATGCCACATATAACATATGTATATCTCGTCCTCCTTTTCATATGAACTTTGGTTATAATACAATATATCATATATGATATATATACATGGAACATTGCATCGATTATGATATACGTTGAGCCTTGTTTAGCATATTGGATGGTAGTTGGAACATTTGTTAAGCTTAGTATTCATGACATATGACTCATCTTTTAAGTGCCGACCCCATGGAATAAAGTCTAGCTTCGACTTGTTTTCATATGTTTTGTTTTTGAACCATATTTTAATAACCATTGTACCATTTTCTCTTGACTCTGGATCAGTGTAATCTTTGAAGACGAATGACCCCCTGGATCAACCAATCATCACATGGAACCTGATAATGCTTCCTGAGACTTCTTCAATTTCTGCAATTCTTCAATTCTTGGAGTACTCTGATCCTGTAGATAATATTACTCAATGTATTCTCTGAAACTCCTCCAATTTTCACTTCTTGAATCCTACCCAAAAAGAGGTTATAGAAAGAATGGTAGACTTTATTCAATTCTGGTCTATTCAAAAGACCCAACTTGTACAGCATGCCCCACGCTCAATAATTAACATCCAATTCTAAAACTCACACAAAAGAAACTAAAGTCTGTACTCTTTCCAATGGAAGTGGTCCCACTACATTTGGATTATGTATGAAGAAGTTATGACTATTTTACCCGGAACACATGTTTATTGACTAGCTTCAGGACTAGTCACAAACCCTATCTTCCATAGAGTGTATCTTCGTAATTATAGTGAATCAAGATATGAAATTTTTACCAAAGGTACCTTGATATGTCTTCTCAATACCATAGTGATTTCACCATCTGAATCGTTCTAGAAAAAAGTTACAGCAAAAATGGTAAGATGACCTGAAAATAACATACCTTAGAACACATCACCAAAAGACTTCATCCTGCCTTGAAATCTGGCCTTCTTTTACTTATTATTTCCTCTTAAATTCGACTTGTATCAAAATGAATGTATAATGATGTTTATTTATACCATTTATGTCACTTAATTTTAACATTAGGGTCGACCTGACACTTTCTTATTTTGTAATTTTTTTCTTTAATTATCTTCAGGGCCTACATGTACTTCCTTCTTCACTTCACTTTGTCATCTTCAAAATTTCATTTCTCCTTAACCATGAGGATCCACATGATGTGCCACATACCACCGGAAATAACATGATGTATACTATCCATTCATAGGTGTTGTATATGCATGTGAATTGTCCTTCATATCCAAATAGCTTTATCAATCTTGCGGTCCAAAACCCATGAATCAATCTTGCAGTCCAAAACCCATGACTAGGGTTGACATCAATGACAACAACCAATCTTCCAACACTAGAAGGAGGGCCTGAGTCGATTTAATGAATAAATGTTTCACCCCTCAGCCTTTCATAACTCCAGATTTATAAATCCTTCTTATGTATCATCTTATAATGCACTACAAGTCAGGATAACTATTTGGAGTCAATTTATTCAAATGATTAATGGCTCCTACCCAAATCACTGTGTCGAAACATACTTTTAATGTCTCACTACCATTTATTTCCAACAAAACATTTTATCTCTTTTCATAACTCATCTTTGATGGTGAAGCGAACACATCTGCAGTAGACCATATTTCTAAATTTATTTATAAATGTTTAAGACATAAGATCACGGATTCTAATGTTACATGCAGCTTGTTCGCTCTCACTTTTCGAGGTCGGGTTAAAATTTGGTTTGAATCTTTTTAGGCTAATTCTATTCATTCTTTGTCTGAGTTTGTATTTGATTTTTTATCAGATTTTAGCAACTATGATTATGATGAATTAAGTGAAGAATTAAGTTTCTTAAGGAAAGAAAATGGTGAATCATTCAATGATTTTGGAATTAGGCTAATCCATGTTTGTACTATATTCCCTTTGAAAGAAATTACGCTTATTAATGAGTGGTTTGAATATCTCATTTCTCTCTCAGAAAAGCAATATCAATTAATTGTTAACCAATCTGAATTGAGCACTAACACTCAATCTCAAGATGGTTCAAATTTTCATGTTGATCTTGAAGATTTTGAAGCACCACAATTTTTGTCAACTTCTTTCATTTTGGCAAATCATGAGCCACATAATTCAATTGTCACATCTAAGCATTCTTTGCAAACAATGTCTCCTCCTGTCGAAGAAGGAACCTTTACTTTAAAAGATGGCAGTTGTCACACTCTCATAGATTTTATAATAGTTTCTAAAGTAAAAGAGGTCGAATGTGAAGTTGATAATCATGTGGACGATAAATCTTCCCCTGGTTTAGTTTAACATATCCATGATCAATCGGTGGGAGACAAAATCATTAGGCAGACTATTAATCAACCTTCTATCTCTAGTGATTTGCTCTCAAATTTTCCCTTACATAATGAACCAAATTGTCTCTTAGAAACTGTCTCGTATTCTTTAAAAGAGAATACAACAGAGGTTGATCAGTTTATACAAGAAGAAACCATTGAAATCCTTGTCAATAGTATCAAATCCATTGAATTGAAAGTCGTTGCTCTCATTTTTTAAAATTTGTCACCAGATTTCATTTTAACAGGAATATATCTTAAGCTGGAATGTGTAAGGATCCTTAGAATGCTTGACGTCCTTCAGTTGTCTTTGATCTATAATCTTGTTCCTAACATGAACTCGTCGGTGGTGTAGAGATAACTGCTTCTCCTAGTAAGTTGCCATTGTTGGCAGCTCCACAATATTTTCACCTTTTAAATCGACAAAGAAAAAATCCTTGTAGCTACCTACGCTTTGTCACAAGTATTGTTGTTTGAAGGTGACATTTTCGGCTGTAAGAGGTCATGTCAATTGTTCTTTCCTTTTTCGTTTTCCTGCTTCATTCATGACTGGAAGCATGAATGAAGCATTATGATCATAATGTGAATTGTATCTAAGGCTTATGTGCTAAAGAAAGGTTGATGTTTTTAAAAATATTTTAGTGAGTATTGTTTGCTTTGAAGTCTATCATATATCAATAAAACCTTTGTTATAAGTTTCTTATTCGATTATGAGGTATATCTTGAGTTTTTGACAAAATACCAAGAATTGATTCCATTTACACTTTGTTTTCATTTCATTATCATTCTTGGTAGTTTTTTTTGGTTAGTATGCTTTGGTTTGTAAAACATCTCTTCTCCTAAAACTTAGAAAATCAACTTCACTCTTTACACAAGGATGAGATTCGAATACACCCAGTCGTACCGTGTACTTTGTTGGAGGTGGAAGTCTGAAATCAACAGATCCATCATTTCAAGTTAAGTCCTGGGCTTCGCTCTGTACCCTTGACATTTCATTACATAGGACTATTAAAATATTGTGTAACTGCAAAGAATATTCTTATCCTCTTCTGTGGATAAAGATAAAATATATTTATTATTGATTAGATCAATCCCCTTTTGTGGATTGATCATGTCAGGTATTGTACATGACCAAATCCCCTTTTGTGGATTGGTCAAACCCTAATTGTAATAGGTTAAATAAGAAGTTGGCCCTAGAATATATTAAAGAGGCCCCAGAATATATTAAAGGTGGTTATAACCACCCAGAAGAAGAAGTCGGCCTTGCCAGTGAAGAGACACTTCCAAGCATGCCAGAATTGTATAAATAAGAGAGGCCAGCACCTCATTTAGACACACACTCACTTGTTCATTAGAGCGCAAGTTTGAAGCTGCAGTTGGAGAATAAGGAAGAGAGGGAGAGAGGTGCATCTATGGGAGAGGAATTTCTGTATTGTTTGGCTCATTATCATGGCATTGGATTGGCTATCTATATTAAGGAAGTTTTGTTGGGTTTTCTTCCCCTTGAGGGTTTCCCAGGATAAATGCTTGTGTACTCTTGTGATTGTGTTTCTCTCAGTGATCCTATCTATGTTATTGTTATCTAGTAAATTGAAAGTAACCTATTAATAGCAGAAACTTTAACAAGGATGCTCAATTTTCATATGAAACCCCTCATGCCTTCATTTAATCGTGCTAGGGTAATAGTGGGTTTTGTTCTTTTGGTTCTTTCCCTAGTCTCTTCTATTTTTGAAACCCTTCATGATTACAGTGATCTCTTTCTACCTTCATGACTGTTGGTCTGTTGAACCCTTATGGCCCCTTTCATTTGAGTAGATCCAAACAGCCTTGAAGTTTTACACATTTGTTATTACATAGCAGAATTCAATCCCATTTTTCCTTCCAAAGACATGTTTTTGCGGAAGCGTTTATGAGCAAACCGTGACAAATTAGATCAAACCCTTTAAAAACCAGAACAAAAATGGGCCTTTTACCTTCTTTGTGGGCAGTTTCCCCATAAATTGGATCGTTCTAGAGATACAGCTCGTCCTTTAGAGGGAAAAATCTCAGAATTTCTTTGTGGCTGAGGTAAGCGTTTTGGTTTGTTTTGCTCAGAGATTCAAGCCTGTTATGGATTTGGATAGGGTTCAAGATTACATGCCTTTATATCTGTTATGATATTGCATAAAATGATTAATCTTTATCAAAAACAGAAGTTTAATCTACTGCCAAATCTTTTTCATCTTGAGCTTATCCAGATTGGGGATACTTGGGAAGTTTGCCTGTGTAGAAATGATTTCACCTCACCAAAGAACACAGTAGATCCACCTCTACATTCCAATATAAAACCGAGCCCTTGTATAGCTAACCCTTCTATCAAATACTAGTGTGTTGATCCACAAAAGACCAAGCTATAACAGATCTACTCTCTGCAGCAATTTGAAATCCCTTGGGCAAAAAGGCCATGGTCTGTTTTCATGTATTGGAGGAGATTTTTAGATGTGATAAAGAACAGGACTTTCATGCTCCTACTGTTGATCCAATTTCTGATATGGTTCACAAACCAATTGTCAAGAAATAACCATAGGCATAAGGAGAGTAATTCAGATTTAAAATTGGCAAACAAGAGGATTAAGCAGGCTGGATAATATGATCATTAAAAAACTCAACCAATTTCACTATTATCAATTTGAATTTATTCGGTGTTTTTTTGGGCAAATTGTTGGAATAGTAATTAACTATTTTGTTTTTATTATTTTTTTTTAAATAAAAGATTTCATTTTAATTTTTTGTTATTTTTTTTACTATTTTAGACTAGCTACAGAAACTTGTAGCTTATCATTTTCTAAAAGTCAGGTCCCTTTTAAATAAAAAAAATCAGAATTTAGTTATGAGAAATATTCTAACATATTCTTGTTTGGATTTTTAGGATATGGTAGATCTATATGATGATCATTTAAGGAGAAACATGTCTGACTTTGCATTTAGATGATTAGTAATTTGTTTATGTTTATTTTGTAAAAAAAACTTTTATTAATTTTTGAAAAAGCAAACAAGTCAGTTATGAGTGGTTGTAGGCCCTCTATGTTTGTAATATTCTGATCTCATGGGATTTGATCCTATCCTAAGTAATAGGAAGATCAGATTTCATAAAATCTTTAAATACCCTGTATTTTGTAAACAAAGGCATCTTGGTTTGGGGATGAACGTGGACAATTTATTCACAAATTTGGATGGAACAGACATTTGCATTTCAACTTTAGCTTTCTGTAAATGGTGTTTTCATTTATGGTTTGTTTATCCTGATAAATTAATAGTTGTTGATAGATTTAGTCTTCACAATTTGTTATGGTATTGGGATAATTTCTTTAAAATATCATTCACATTTTGATGCTTCAGATATTGAAAAGAGTGATCATTCATTCAACCCAAATGACTGGATTTCTCTTTAATTTTTGTTGAATGATTAAAAGCATGTTGTTACAGTTAGATTTATCTCAAATGTAATTGCTTGCAATCACTAAAATCACAATGACTATTTGCATCTCTCATTCTATTATTAAAACTCAACAGTCAACATATTGTTCTGCATTTATTCTGAACAGTTTCAAGGTTCATTGCAGATTTACCTCTTGGACAAGTTGGTTGGATGTTCTCTAATCGTACAGATGTTTGGGTGCATGTCGATTAACTCACTAGCAGGTTAGCTTATTCCTTTTTGTCATTTGTTTGTCATTGAAACTCAAATATATGGTCTGGCTGTGACCATCCACATACTTTTGTTTCATAGTATATTTTTTATTTAGTTTAGATTAATAAAGAAAAAACAAAAAAATATCTTATATGCTTTCTTTATCTGCTTTTTTTCAAATCAATCATTTTCTCACATTGAGTTTTTGTAAGTTTAGATCAAAACTTGCAACATGTATATCATGTATATAAATAAGATGAGTAAATCTCCTAATTAATATATTTATAATATTTATGTCTTATGTATGTACATATATATATAGTAATTAGTAATTAGTTAGTTATTTCGTTTCTTTTTATTCTTTCCTTGGGACTCTTAGATTGGCTAACGGAGCCATTAAACCCGTCAGAATGAGTTACACCAAACGGCTTGGGTTATTTAGACAACCCCGGACCGGACTCGTCCTTCCAGTTGACGGACGGTCATTTTCGCTCGTCAACACTATCCTAAAGAGCAAATTTTGTGGTGTCATGTTTTCAGGTCATTCAATTATCCCCTTTCTTCCTCAAAATATCAATCCTTCAATATCCATTAATGACTTCAACCACTTCCCTGGCCTTCCATAATTGGTCACATGGCCACATTCGTATTTGGTATGTTATCCCCAATTTATAGGGATAACTAAGGAGATAATGTCTCGAGGCCCTCAAGTTGGATAAATGGAGTACTGAGAGATGGATGACTGATAGTGTCCACATGCATAGACAGAGACCCCACTTCCCCACCACACATACTGAAATCCTGACAATGGAATCAACCACATCAGCTTGCTTTTGGAAGATGATGGGTTTTCTCCATGAGGTACAAGTCAGGTATTTTGGTAAATGTCACTTTAATATTTGAGTATTTCGCATTTAAATATTCTTTTGATTATAGAATGTATGCTTGGAAATTATTCTCTTTCCCATTTTTCACCTTGGTGGTTGACATTGCACCCTAGTAAGTGCCCACCCTTAGGGATGGGTTTGTTACTGGGAGGTCTCCTTGAAGATTCATCATGCCATTCCCAATCATACTTACCATTTTTCACACTTCACCCCTATTCATCTTCTTATCTTTTGGTATTTTCAGGTGTATTGACCCAAGAAGGGATTTTACCTCATTTCATGGGAACAAGGGGTTGAAGGCCCGGAGGTTTTTAGCTGACAAATAATAAAATCCAATCATAAGCCTTCTATATGCTCTCCTAGGGATCTCGAGGACAATGAAATTTCTCTCGTGAGAAATTTATGGGACCCGTAAAAAATAACAATATAAAAATGCCAACCAAGGTAGTGTGTGTGTGGGCAATGTTTTTTATGCTTAGGTAGAACACATTGTCTTCAACTTGGTGAAGCATAGTATGACCATGGTAGAGTCAAGGTGGGAAATGTTTTTCATTCTTAGGTAGAATTCCCACCTTGGCTTCAACTTGAAAAAAGTTTAAATGTTTTTCATTCTTAGGTAGAATGTTTTGCTGATGGATGTTTTGGAGGAACAAACCTAGCTTGGGCCTTCATTGGGGAAGGAATCCCACCGGTTGGTTGCCATGGCCCATACCTTGGGGAAATATAGGATATGAATGTTTCCTTTTGAGGTAAAGGAAGAGACCTTAGAGGACCTCACCTATCCCTTACAATCCCAATGGTTTTCCTTTTAAGGATAAGGCACCATCTTGGAGGGCTTGATGTCACCCTAGGGTTAGGGTTTTGGTGGTGATGGTGATGTTTGATGGACACTTGGTAATTTTGATGAGGAATATCCCTTTTACCTTGGATATAATACCCCAACACATAAAGGGAATTCCTTTTTAGGCCCAATTATTTAATCATCAATATCAATGACTTGCTAAAGTGACTAAGACGTCACCCTAGAATGGGTTGACGCCATGTTTTAGGGTTTTCTTCATGTGCAAATTGAAATTATTTTGTAAAGGGGAAAAGTAAAGGAGGTTGGCCTCCTTAATTTATTTTTTACCATAACTTTATGTGGACAAATACTTTTTAGGATTGTTTTATAAATAAGTATCAATTTCATTTCATTTGAACATAGCTCTCTCATTGGAGAAAATTACTTGGTTGAAATTTGTGCACTACTTGGCAAATTTTGGGTTATCTCTCTCATGTGAAACATTCTTTGGATGTTTTGTTGTGGTATATTGTGGAGCTAATGTGGTGTGAACCTCTTGGAGTCTTTCTCTCTTTCTTATGGATGGAAATTTCTTGGTAAACTAGGGTTTGATCTTGCTATTTTGGAATTGGTAAGGAAATTTTTTCATTTTGTTGGTGTTTTCTTCTAGTTTCATTGATAATATTGCTTCAAACCCTTGGAGGATTATAATTGAATACACCCTCCACAAAGGTTCATTTTATTTACTATTTGATAATCCATTTGTTTACAATGTTACTAGGAGGATTAAAAGGGCTTACACCCTCCTATCCTTTGTTGGATTACTGAAAGGGGGGGTGATTCAGTAATAGAGAAATATAATCCTTTTTAACCATATAATGCAAGTGTTATATCAATGTAGCATTATCATCCAATATTTGTAGAGTAAATAAACAATGAACAAATGAAAAATCATACACATACACAGTACACCGGTGTTTTTACGTGGAAACCCAAAGAGGGAGAAAACCACAAATTGTTTTTTCTTATATGTCTTGAAGAATTACATTCATTAGAAGCACCAACTTCCTTTGTTTTCTAGCTGCAATTGGAAGGAGGATCCAACCCCCTAGTTTCTTAGGATACAACCTAAGAGAATCTCCAACTCTCCAATTCTCTGGTTACAACCAAAAGGAGGCTACAACCCCCTATGTTCTCTAGCTACAACCGGAAGGTGGCTACAACCACATGTCCTTGCCCCATACAAACTTCCTAATGTATAAGTAGAATGATGGAACCACTTTCACACTATCACTATGAGATATATTGATGTAAACCTATACCAATCAACCTGCATCAAACAACTTGTACCAGTAACCTAAACTATGCATCGACTTATACCTCAACATGTAATCAACATGTACCATAAACAAGTGCATCAACCATGCACCAACCTATACCTCAACCTCAAAAAATATCCCTCATCAATTTCATCATCCAAATATGATTTGTAACTCTGTAATAGACCTGGTGCATATGATCACATACTTACAAACCTTCCTTAACTTTAACAACAAGAGACTAGCATTTTCATCAAACTTTACTTTAGTCTCACATGACTAGTTTTGGATTAGTCAACAACCCTAAATTTAAAAAATCATAACTATGTACCTGTAATGAATAAAGATCTGAAAATAGTACACAATGTTATTCAGTGTGTTTTCCTCCGGGTGTCACTACTTGGAACCTCTCAAAAACGATTTATAGCAAAAATGTCCTACCTTGTTGAATTTTGGCTTATTCTAGAGAGTGAACTTGTAGAGCATGCCCCACACGAAATATTTGTTGTATGGATCTGAAAATTGTACACATAATAATACATACTATACTCTAACCAACACATTTGGTATTACTAAATTTGGATCTGTTATGAAGAAGTTATGACGTTTTTACCCAAAACACATGTTTTAGACTAGTTTCAGAACTAGCCACAAACCCTATTTTCCATGGAGCGTAACTCCAAAAATACAAAGACCCACAAGCTAAAATTCGTACCACAACTACTTGGATATTTTTCCTCAATGGATTCCCAATTTCACGGTCTGAATCATTCTATAAAAAAAAATTACTACGAAAATGGTGAGATGACCTGTAAATAACATACCTTAGAAAGCATCATCAAAAGAATTTATCCTCCCTTGAATTTTATCCTTATTTACTTCACCTTCCCTCTGAAATTTGTCTTAGATATCCTTTGCTTACCTCAGTCACCTGTAGATATTCAATATTCTCAAGTGTAATTGAAATGAGAGATCCTTGCCTCGTATTTATACTTTCATGTAGCTTCCTTAGAAGCATTTTCTAGACCACTTTGTCCACATAGTCACATATGTCCAACTTTACCCAATTTTCCATTTGTCCATATATCCAATAGCCACTTAAATACTTAACCCATTTTCCTCATTTGAGGGTTAACCTTTCCTTTCCCCATCCAACCACCCTGGAGTATAAGTAGAATGATGGAACCATTGTCACACTATCACTGTGAAATATACTTCTATAAACTTGTACCAATCAAACTTCATCGAACAACCTATACCAGTAACATAAACCATGCATCAACCATGCATCGACCTGTACCTCAGCCTGTAATCAACCTGTACCATAAACAAGTGCATCAACCATGCACCAACCTATACCTCAACCTCAACCAAAATACCTCATTAATTTCATCATCCAAATATAATTTGTAACATTGTAATAGACCTGGTGTATATGATCACATACCTGCAAACCTTCCTTAACTTTAACAACAAGAGACTAGCATTTTCATCAAACTTTACTTTAGTCTCACATTACTAGTTTTGGATTAGTCAACAACCCTAACTTGAAATAATCATAACTATGTTCCTGTAATGAATAAAGATCTAAAAATAGTACACAATGTTATTCAGTGTGTTTTATGCAATTCTTATAGGTTTCACTACTTGGAACCTCTCAAAAAAGGATTTATAGAAAAAATGGCATACCTTGTTGAATTTTGGCTTATTCTAGAGAGCGAACTTGTAGAGTGTGCCCCGCATGCAATATTTGTTGTATGGATCTGAAAATTGTACACATAATACTACAGACTATACTCTAACCAACACATTTGGTCTTACTATATTTGGATCTTCTATGAAGAACTTATGACGTTTTTACCCGAAACACATGTTTTAGACTAGTTTCAGAACTAGCCAGAAACCCTATTTTCCAAGGAGTGTAACTCCAAAAATACAAAGACCCACAAGCTAAAATTCATACCACAAATACTTGGATATGTTTCCTCAATGGCCTCCCAATTTCATGGTCTGAATCATTCTAGAAACAAAGTTATTACAAAAATGGTGAGATGACCTGTAAATAACATACCTTAGAAAGCATCATCAAAAGAATTTATCCTTGCTTGAATTTCGGCATTCTTTACTTCGCCTTCCCTCTAAAATTCGGCTTAGATATCCTTTGGTTACCTTATTCACCTGTAGATATTCAATATGCTCAAGTGTAATTGAAATGAGAGAGCCTTGCCTCCAATTTTGCCCAATTATCCACTTGTCCATATATCCAATAGGCACTTGACTACTTAACCCATTTTCCTCATTTTAGAGTTAACCTTCTTATAACCACTTTCCATAATTGGAAATTTCTCCATTTAATTTATTATTTAAATAATCCTCCTTGACTTTGTCACTTCACTTTATTATTTAAATAATCCTCTAACT
>JZKD02S1934301.1:505152-520858 GCA_000966675.3 Picea glauca
ACTTCCTTTTTACTTCAGCACCAACTGAATGAAGGCACCAACCTTCAGATTCTACAAGCACCCACTTGCAAAGAAAGAGACATACGTCTCCCTAGCACCACCCTACCACCCAAATTTTCCAAAATAAATATTGCTCAAATCAACTTGTTCATTCTGATATAACTTGCTTACCCTTTCTGCTGATCTACTCTGCATTCTTCATTGTTTCTGATCTGCTGCTCTGCCTCACTGTCCTCTGCAGCCCATTCTCAGCTTCTTCTCTTGTCACGCAGATTCTCCTCCTTTTCTCACATCTAGAGCGCTCTCTCTTTCTCACTTCAACAGCAACTACTCATCTCTGTTCCAGTGCATTATATAGATTCACCACATGCAGAGGTTTTCCTTGCGTTTCTCAACTCCAACTGCAGTTTCCCTTTCTTTCATTCTTTCTTCTGCTTTTCGCATGCCAGCATTCTCCTTGATTTTCTGAACTGACTCTTTGCATGCCTCCTCTATGCATGCCACATCATGCAATGTTGTGTTCCTCCTGTCTTAACTGCCAGTCTAATTTTAGACTGAAAGTTTTTCTGCTTTTCTCAACTCCAACTGCAGTTTCCCTTTATTTCATTCTTTCTTCTGCTTTTCGCATGCCAGCATTCTCCCTGATTTTCTGAACTGGCTCTTTGCATGCCTCCTCTACGCATGCCACATCATGCAACATTGCGTTCCTCCTGTCTTAACTGCCAGTCTAATTTTAGACTGAAATTCCTTCCACCGTCCAGAGTGATTAGAGAAACCCAATTGTTTCAGCATAGTTTCCAACACTGTGTTTCAACAATTGTTTCAACAACTGTTCCAACCCTGTGTTTCAGCATATGTACCATTACTGTGTTTCAGCTGTTACAGCACTGTGTTTCAGCATAAGTTCCAGCTCTATTTCAGCATTGTGTTTCTGCATCTGTGATCCAGCATTTGTGTTCCATCATTCGTGTTCCAGCATCTGTGTTCTAGCTTCTATGTTCCATCATCTCCTGTGTGTGCTCCATAACCAACCGATTGCCATCAATGACAACCTTGACCATCTGTGTCAGCTTCTGTGTTCCAGCTCTGTTTCAGCACTGTGTTTCAGTATCTGTGTACCAGCATTTGTTTTCCAACACTTGTGTTCCAGCATTTGTGTTTCAGCATCTATGTTTCAGCTTCTGTGTTCCATCATCTCTTGTGCGTGCTCCATAACCAACCGATTGCCATCAATGACAACCTTTTCCAGCATCTCTTGTGTGTGCTCCATAAACAATCGATTGCCCTCAATGACAACCTTGACCATCTGCGTCGCTCAACCTTGACCATCTGTGTCATCGCTGCTATAGCCATATTTCCAACAGCTATTCCCATAGTTCTTTCCATATTGCACATTAGGTTGGGATTTTCCCAACCTATAATTTTTGTGATAACAAGGTACACTGGAAGGTGTGTGTTTATGCTTAGCAAGCATAATTTATCTTGTTAAACAGTATTCTTATTTACTTCATTAAAAAAACCTAGATCCACCTACCCAACCACTTAATCAATCCCTACTTCACCATATCCCACTCATGTATCATGGATAGTACTTTTCAAGGTTGTTCCCTCTCAGTCAGTGATTTTGGTGATTTCATTAAATCAAAACATAATTACATTCTTCATAAACATAAATATATGAAGTCTTAGCATAATTACAGTCTTGGGAAAAAACAGGGTGTTACAGAAAGCATCAAAGTTCTTAATTATATCCAATACCTCTTGCTAGTATTATTTCAGATGACTAGAAATGAAATGAATGGTATTTCATACCTATATTATGACAATTTCAAAGTCACCAAACACTTTTATCAATTTAACTTTCAGATCCACTATTTTTCTTAATCCTTGAATTAGGTCCTTAGATTCAACAATATTATTTGTGCATTGGAATTCAAGTCTACAAGCTATCAAAGTTTTCTTACCTTTGGGGTCTTTGATAATGAAACTAGCACCTACACCTCATTATACTTGGATCCATCAAAGAATAGAGTCCACATGTCATGAGTTATCCTAGAATTAGTTTCTACAATTAAATTAGTCTTTACATATGGGTTAGTATGTACATCAGAGTTAGTCTTTACAACTAGATTATTATATACATTGGGGTTAGTGTATTTCCTATATACTATATTACAATGAAGCTCAACAATATGAGTGCAATGAAGGATTTTAGATTTCATGTGTAGTTCCACATGTGGAGATATTTCAATGGTGAAATCTCCAAAGGAAGTGTCCAAGTTGTAATTCCCCATAATTGATTGATTGAACATTATTGCCTCATTCGAATCACTAAGATATGTGACAACATGCTTCAAGTATATTTCCCTATTTTCTCTAATCTGGTTTTGTTTTCCATTATAGGGAAGCCACGGATGAGACCAATCAGTGGGAAAATATCCATTCAAAAGTGAAGATCGGTCTCTACTTAATAGGAGTCCATATGTTTCAATAATTTATACCACAATGGTGTCTATTATTTGATGAACCTTTGGATTGGAAGCCAATATTACCAAGACATTCTTCAATTCTCCTCTGACCTTGACACTTTATCTATCTAGATGTATGATTTGAATATTGGATTTTTCAAGTGTAGCATTTAATATTTCATGCACTTTAAACAACACCACATTAGAAGAGGCACCTAAATCAACCATACAGTTGTGAACATTCATGTTAAATATTTCAAAGGTCAATAAGAAAGGGGGAGTGGTATATTTTTTCCTTTTTCCAGTTAGGGACATTGATAGAAGATTTATTTTTAGCAGTCTTTTTTCCAGAATCTCCATTCTTGGCAGCTTTATCCTTTTTGTTTTTTTTCCCACGTTAGTGTATTTTTTTTTTTGCTTGAAGACGATCCCTAAAAAGTATTAATAAACTTTTATTGTATTTGAGGTAACTTCATGAGCTCAAAAAGAGAAATGTTAGCTTTAGTATTCTTCAATTCCTCCACAAAGTCGTATTCAAGGTTATTCAAAACAGTTGCATGTGAGGATTCAGTGCCAATTGAAGTGGAATTTTGAGTTGTTGATGTCTTCTAAGTAGGTTCAATATTTCAAGGTGAATCTTACGTTGAATCCTTTCTTTTACTCCTAGTATTGTAAGAATTATGATGCATATGGGTTTCTTCAAAATCCTCATCTTTTTATTTTCCATCCAATCTGAGAGAAACATCCTAGAATGAGTTGACTTCTTGTTTTGATGTTTCTTTTGTATCTTCATATTGATCTTCTTTTTCTTCTTCCCCTTCCCCCTCTTCTTCATCCTTCCCATATGTAGGGGATTCACTAGCATGGGGCCAGGATTTAAAAACATTGAGGAAGTCTTACATATTAATTCCCTCTATAGGTGGAGAGGTCTTAGTTGTAGGAGGGATACTCTTCTTAGGGGGGTATTTGAAGAATTTATTAGTATTTGACATACCTTCTCCATTATTCCTTCTCATGTCAATAATTTCATTTGAGAATTTATTTATAATCCTCTGTAGGATATCCATATCCACGACATCTTGATATTTTTTCTTAGTGGAAATTTTAGTTAAAAGTAGCTTCTTTTTGTTGGAATTATCTTTTTCAAGGTCTGATCCATGGTTACCTTATAAGATTAGCATGTATTTTCCACTTGTATGGATTCTTTAAATGTGTCTTCCAAATTAGCTTTCTAAAATCTCTATACAAACATGGTCATTGAAACTAGTAGAGATGAAGTACAGAATTTAATTGACCCATCATTAGCAGGTTTAGAAGTATTTAGGATTTTTTTATCATTGATAGAAATATTTGGTTAAAGTATTTAATATTTTCTTTAGCATCCATTTTTATTTATTGGAGATATTACACACTCACCTAGCATTTTTTTTCCTAGGTTGACTAGTCTACATTGAGGGAGCCGCTGGTCAGATATATTCTTCCCTAAATGAGAATATTCTCCCCTAGATGAGGGTGCCACATCCTCTTCAATATTGATTTAATTACACATCAATTAGGCTAGTGGAATGGAGTGTTGGCACAAGGGAAGACCCAAGGTTCAATGCTAACAATGCACCAACAAAACCCTAACTATCGACCCTTTCGGCAACACCTACGAAGCAGATGAAGTATCACCTGAGGTAAAGGCAGGGGTGGTTGTAAGACTCAGGTGTTTGCAACCTTAGCTAGGACACAGATCTGTGATTACAATACTTAATAGAGCTCTTAGCACAGTCAGTTCATTATTATTTAACCAATATCTACTTCATTGATAAAACAAAGCATCGCAGCATTCACCCAGATCTAATGTATTTAAGTACTTAGCATAAATAAATGGATTAGACCTAGCAAATTCAAGCACTAAGCACATTCACCTATATTAGATCTAGCATCCAGATTCATCATAATCATAAAGAACAAACAAATCTATCTGTCTATCCAGATCAATCACTTAGAAAATAGCACATAAATACACCAACACATCGCACAAAGAAGAATAACACAGTATTTACGTGGTTCACCCCCACCCTGGGGCTCCGTCCACCAACTCTTCTTCTTTATTAGCTTCAATCAGTCATCTACATGCACAGAGCCACAAAAATCCTACTCTGCATAGGATAGGAGATCTGTGCGCATCTTGCCAGATCCTCCTTCCTTGAGATAGGTCTAGCACAAAGCCTTTCACAGTCTGTTACAACCACTTGCACTTACTCTACAAGTTTCTCATGATATGCACAGAGCATCTACAAACCATACTTGCACTTAGCACTTAACTTATCAGCCAAGATACTTATATCACCTAGCTACTTATTATACTTTATAAAATAGGCCTAAACATGGGTAAACCCATGGGTCAACATCCCATACTCGTTACATATTCCCAAATCCCAAAAAGGGGTCGAGATCCCACAATCTCTGCTCCATCTTGTGCTCTTTCTTCAACAGGCTGTCGAAGTTCCAAAATAGGTCAAACTTGACCAAGGATATCCCAAAACTTGGTCAAGGGCCAACGGGCCCCAACACTCACCTGTGACTCATCCCAAGTCACTCCGGTCTGACTAGTTCTTCTTCGAACACCTCGATCTTGGCTCGAGGTACTTCGAATTACTGCTGTGATATAGCCTCCTATTCAGTGAACTCTTGGATGACTACATCATTGATAGTTCCCTCTCGATGTTGTTCAGTTGTAGTGACAACCTACTCTAGCTCTGTAAACAATTGGTAAGCCTATTCTTGTACAGGTTGGAGCCTCTTAGTTACTACCATAACTCTGCTCTAGATAGTGTGGATCTTCTGTTGTGCAGTGTGTTTCTCTTGGGAGCGCTTCATTCTTTCCCCTGCTGATAGGGGATTTAACTGTGCATGTATATTTTCATCTTGATACTTCACCTCTTGGAGCTGGGACTCCAGTGCCTTCAGTTCCAGGTTCTCCGTGAGTTGGTCATAGGTATGGGCATTACGATCAGTGAGTTTCTTATATTCTAGGGTAAGATCCTTGAGCCTTTCAACTGCGCTCTAGGCGGTTTCTTCTCTTTGGTCTCTTACATCTTGTGGGGTCTCAGGTACAGTGTGTAGCTCCAAATCTGCCATGCATTGTTGTAGCTGATGTATGGCTTCTTCGATCTGGTTCACATGTTGTGTAACTCGGTCTTCTACATTGATTTCTAAGACTGTCACAGAGTGAAGTACTCTGTTGACCACTTCTTTTACTTCGAGTTGCTACATGAGGAAATGTTCCTTTTCTTGTTGTAGTTGTGACTTTTCTTCATCAAACTTCGCTTGGAGAGCAAGCTTTTCCTATTCTAAAACACTGCATTGATCTATGAGTACTCCTTGTACTTGTGTCAAATACTAGGTGGCTTGCTCTATTTCTTCCTATGCTCTTCTAAGGCGATCTTCAACTGTATAGGCTAGGTGGTGGAGTTGAGCTAGCTCATCTCCCAATTCTGGTTCTCCCAATGCAGTGGAGACTGCGCGGCTAGACTGTAAGGCCTGTTGTACCCCTCGAATTTCAGTATCAATTCAATCATACATCTCCTCTTTCTTTGCTTCTTGTTTCTCTGCTATTTCCAACAAAGCATCTTGCATGGATGATATGAGGAATTCGAAGTTATCAGAGGTGAGGACGGTCTGTATCTTGGTCATGGTGGCCTTCGATTTCTTCCAGGAGGAAGGTTGCAGAGGTGAACCTTTCCTCTTCCTCAGGGAGTCAACCTCATCTCCTTGATTCTGTTCAACTTCTTTGTCATCTAAATCTTCTCCATCACCTTCCTTCTCTGGTGATATGGAAGCAGTTTTCATGGATGCGTTGTCTAATTCTTGGACCTCTTCGGTCTTCTTTTTCCTGTTGGGTTCGGGTGTATCCTGCACTATTTTTGGGTTGTTGATGTCGAATATCTCCACAATTTCTGTTGGAATAAGGAGGTTCATCGACCATTCCTTAGTGATCTCCTCCAAGTCCTCCTCCATCAACTTGTAGTAGCATTGAAGTTGTTGCTTGTGTTCATCGACACGCGCAGTGATGTAAATAAAATGTCGATCTGCATTAAACTTCATCAAAGGCCTGAACTGGTGTAGAGTGTTTGGAGTCATGCAAGGCTCGGACTATATGGTTATATTCAGTTGATTGTAGTAGGTATGAAAAACAACATTTGACTGCCATTGTTTGTTCATATCGCTTGAATACCACGGTGTACTAAACTTCGTGACCAGTGGTTCAAATGGCTCGATGTCCGAGAAGGTCGTACCTTCTGACATCTCCCAAGAAATAAAATCTATAAGGATCAAGAGCCAGCTGAAATGAAATCCATATCCTTGATCCTATGCTCCTCTACAATCGAGTTCCAACTGGTTCACCAGGTACTTCACCCAGTTCATCTGAAGGCCTTCTGTGCACTTCCCTGAGAGGTCGACTACAAAACTGGTGACTTGGGTAGGTTGTTTCTTCCGTACTAACTTTCCTATAATCAACTTATAGGCGAGGCGCACTATGCCACTCTAGATAGAATCTACCTTGTAGCCTCTCATTCCCTTCTTGACATCACCATAAGTGTCCTTGATCTTCTATGCTACAGTGCGATCCATGGCTTTCTTGGGGTAAAACTCTAATGGATTAGGTCCTTGCATACTCAACCCTGTGATCCGATTGATCAGCATTGGATAAACTGTTATAGGGTGATTTATCCACAAATAGCCTCCATGGTAACAAGAAAGAAGCAGCTTGACACAGGCATTGACTTCCTGGTGTCTACCAAATTGGGGAATCTTCATGACGTTCAGTAAGGTGGACTGTGTGAGGTTCATAGTCCATGATTGGGGGATTATCTTTGAATTCTTCCCCTTAGTTCTGGTCAGGTACTTATGTGGGGTGAGCATGTTATAGACTTTGTGATCTCCGAGGTTGAAGTCGCTAAACTTCAACGCTGCTATCTTATCTTGGTCTACTTGAACTGCACGTGTCCCCTTCAAGATGTACGCCATAACCAAGGTGTATTTGAAATATCTGGGCACATTGTCTCGATTTGATGTGCCACTCAAAGTGGAATATAGGCAGGTAATATGGTCGGGATCAATTTGGCATTCGCTATATCATCCCTGTGCTTAGTTCTCTTTTCATCTGATGGTCAGAATGGTTTGGCTCCGTGAGCAGTGGATGGAGAGGTTGGAAATCCTCTCGTCGACGATGCTTGTACACCTATAGACATCGACATGACTCTTTCAGTCATGAGGTCGATCAGAACTTCTTCAACAACTTTCTATGCAATGCTCAACTCGTCCAACATACACGCTCGGGGTTAACAATCTCGGGTTCAGGGAGTAACTTAGATACTGTGATGAGATAGAGAGAAAGAGCGCGATGATCACTGTGAAAAATCAACTTAGTATGTGGGCTCAAACTCTTAGTTGGCAAAAAGTGTTTTCAGTGCATGGCGCGATGGGATAAATAGGTAACTCAGCAATGGGTCGCTTGCAACGGGTATGAAGCCTTCATTAACTTTGTTCTGTCCATTATGGTGCAGTCCCAACAGTTGGATGGCGAGTTGTCTATCCATAAATGTCTTTCTACCCATTCGGAGCATTGTTCTAATGGTTATAATGTCCCCAATGGCTATATTGCTTCACCATGGTGAAGTGCCATGTGTCGTTGTTCTGATATCCCAACGAAGCTCCAATTTTGCAAATTTTCCTTCTGCGAGGTTCCCTCTGGAACCTTATGCAACTTGTTGATCTTAGCTCTCTTCTTACTTAGCTTTCTAGCCTTTTTCCCAGTGAGCTTCGTCTCTGTATGCATTTTTCCATTCTGATTCTTATATTCTTTTGACATGGTGAATTCGCGCAGTTGATATTCTTTCCTAAGATTCGAGGGTGATCCTTCTTCTTTATTTGGAATAGGTACTTCAATCTTTTGTGGGTCATCTAGTGTTCTTGCAACTTTGACATACGGGTCTCTGGTGCTAAATAGCTTTGATCTATTCTTTTGTTCTTCAATCAAGTGTGTGATCCTTCTAGTCATGAATTCTTTTCACTCTTACTTCTTCTTCTCTAAAATTTCTTCTTCTTCTTTCCTTCTGGCCTGATCTCTTTCAATCCAAGGTTTTCCTAGTAGCATGGTAAATGGGGCACTGTTCTCAATAAATTTAATAATCTCAAAATCTTCCTCTGTCAAAGTTCCATTGTCATTCATAAGTATCTGGGTGAGCTTTCCACATAGGTTTATCAACTTTCCTCTTAATAGTCCTATACCTCCTAATGAAGGAATCATAGCAGGTCTCCCTATAGCTTCCCAAGTTCTCTCTGTCATGATATTCACTTGTGTTTCCTCATCTAGAACATAGTCAATGTCGAAGTCTCCTATTCTTTCTTCAAGGCATTCTTTTTCTTTGAAGATCTATGATAATATGACATGTCAGTGGTCATTCAAGGTTTCTTTCATATGTACCAATACTTTTTCTGATTCTTTCTGGGGTTCTGCCATAATCTTAGTTTATGGATCTGCCTTAGGGTTTTCTTGGTTCATATTCATTCTTTCAACCTTAGAAATAATTCTAGGGAAATCCAATACTTCATGGTTCATAACTTTACAACAAAGACAACTAGGTCTTATCCCAGGGCATTCCTTAGCAAGATGTCCTAGTCTTTTGCAACTGTAACAGAGATTTAATCCTCTCTTTCTTTTAAATGATCCCCAGCCTTTCCTGTATTGCGTGCTAGGATCATTGTAGCTAACCTGCAAACATTTCTTTCTAGGATCGTGCATACACTTATTAGTCCAAACATTCTTTATATGAATAGGTATAACACATTTTTCACTATTATTATCAGATCTACTCATATCAAATCTTATTTCATCTATTAATACCCTAGTTTTCAAGCTAGGATAGAATATATCAAACATACCTAGATCCATACTATTGAAACAAAAATTTCCACTTATCTTACTTCTACAGAGCACAAAGCTTTCATATCTTACCTCTTTTAATCAAAAAGTCTCACTTTTACCTTTCTCAGAGCAAAAATATTTCAAATCTTACCTCTTTTAATAAAAAAGTCTCACTTTTACCTTTCTCAGAGCACAAATCTTTCAGATCTTACCTCTTTTCTTCAGATCAGACTTTTTTTCCTTAGCACAGAGCTTGTCAAACTAAGTAGAGTATTGTGCACTAGAGCAACAGATCTACACACGGAGCTTTCACAATTTCAGGTCAGATCTTTTCACAAAGCTTCTTCTTCCTCAAATCCCAGTAATCAAAGTTTCAAGTCCAGGCAACGGAACCATTTGTTGGCACAAGGGAAAACCCAAGGTTCAACGCTAACAGCGCACCAACAAAACCCTAACTACTGGCCCTTTTGGAAACACCTGTGAAGCAGATGAAGTCTCACCCGAGGTAGAGGCAGGGGTGGTTGCAGGACTCAGGTGTCTGCAACCTTAGTTGGGACACAGATTTGTGATTACAATACTTAATAGAGATCTTAGCACCATCAGTTCATTATTATTTAACCAATATCTACTTCGTAGATAAAACAGAGCATCGCAGCATTCACCCAGATCTAATGTATTTAAGCACTTAGCATAAAGAAATGGATTAGACCTAGAAGATTCAAGAACTAAGAACATTCACCTATATCATATCTAGCATCTAGATTCATCATAAGCATAAAGCACAAACAAATATATCTATCTATCCAGATCAAGCACTTAACAAATAGCACATAAATACACCAACACATCGCACAAAGTAGAATAACACAGTATTTGCGTGGTTCACCCCCACCCTGGGGCTACGTCCACCAACTCTTCTTCTTTATTAGCTTCAATCAGTCATCTACATGCATAGAGCCACAAAAACCCTACTCTGCATAAGACAGGAGATCTACACGCATCTCGCCATATCCTCCTTCCTCGAGCTAGGTCTAGCACAAAGCCTTTCATAGTCTGTTACAACCACTTGCACTTAGCTCTACAAGTTTCTCACGATATGCACAGAGCATCTACAAACCATACTTGCACTTAGCACTTAACTTATCGGCTAGGCTACTTATATCACCTAGCTACTTATTTATACTTTACAAAATAGGCCTAAACATGGGTAAACCCATGGACCGACATCCCATACCCATTACATATTCCCAATTCCCAAAAAGGACCCAAAAAGGGGTCAAGATCCCATGATCTTTGCTTCGTCTTGTGATCCGTCTTCGACAGGCTGTCAAAGTTCCAAAATAGGTCAAACTTGACCAAGGATCTCCCAAAACTTGGTCAAGGGCCAACATGGAGTCTTCCATGGAAACCTCAGTATTATCATGAAGTTTTGCAAGCGTACCTATGTATCATCACCATGAGGTTCCATTACCTTGGGATCATCACCAAGAATTCATCACAAATGTGCATGATATATTCTCTCCTCACTCCAATTGTGATTATCTAGTTAATTGATGACCACATGGCTAGTTAACTAGGACTAGGTGGCAGTTCACTCCAGAGTTTGTCAACGAGTGTTCACATCTCTCTAGATCACTACTATGGCACATTATTTTTCTCGTGTATTGTATATCATGTGTATTTTTACTATTATATCATTATTAAATACAGTTATTTTCATTCTTTATCTCAAGCTTGCCTCTCTTTCTCTTTTCTCTCTCACAATCTTTGTGTCATTTTTCTGCTATCTAGATTCTTTATGTGACAATTTTCCATGAAACTTGACATGGTATTAGATATGTTTTGCTAGGATAAAGTGAATAAGTATTTTATTTGTAGTTTCTTAAGGAAGATGTGGTCAAGAAGGATGGAGTACTCACCGGAAATACTTCTCGTACCACGTAACTACTTTGAGTGGAAGCTAAAAATTATGCATCAAATCAGATGTAGATGTGTGTACCATATTATAATGGCTATAAAGGTGGAGCCAACATCAGCTATCAATAATAAAATTTATCCCAACCGCACGGATGATTCCTACGAACTTATCTTCATTTCTATGTACCATGAGTTTTTGTTTCTCATTGAAGCGTGTACCACACTAGATGATATTTCAATAAAGTTGGAGGATCTCTTTGGAAAACAGGATGAAATGAGAGGCCATATACTTGAGGTAGAGTTTAATTCCTTAGATAGAATAAATTTTGATAACATACAGGACTTCTTTATGAAATTCAAGTCCCTTCTTCTTCATCTAAATGGATGTGATGTTGAAAACTCAACTCAACACAATCAATTGATCCTTTCTATTTTTTCAAAACTTGGTCCGAAGTATGTTTTGTTTGCCTCAACATTCTATACAATGAGATTAACATCAAGAGAAACTTGAAAAATGCCAACATTGGATCAGTTTATTGAGTCCCTAATGCATGAGCAAGATAATCTCATCAAAATGGAGATAATCAAGTTACCCAATGTGCATGCACTTGTTGTGCATGAGAGTAGTATTGCATGCAATTCAAATACCAAGAAAAAAGGAAAGGAAAAGGTACATTATGAATGCAAGAAGGAAGGAAATCATAAACCCTTCGATGATTCCTACATCTCCAAAGGTGGAAAGGGAAAGAAAGAGAAGTCTAAATATAGTTATTGCAACCATGGCTATCATCTTGAATCAGAATGCATGAAGAAACAAATTGATCCAATGGCTCAAATACTTCATAAGAACAACCTTGGGAAACACATTCCAAAGGATACCAAGAAGAAGTTGGAATATCAAGCATAGAAAAAATGAGAAAAATCTCATGCTTTAATTTCCATGCATTCCTCTCCCGATGCATGGATCCTATATTCAGGTGCATCCCATCATATGGTAGCCTCAGAGAATGTTTTATCTTATATTATTGCATGCACAGCTCCTCCCATCCTCATGGGAGATGATACCCCAATTGAGGTCATTTTACAAGGGAGGGTAGAACTCTAACATGAAAGTTTTGAAAATGTCTTGCATGTTCTAAAAAGCTTTGTGAATATAATCATTGTTTATCAAATAACACATTCTGGCACAGAAAAAGGGATGGAGTTCACACCTAATTAAATAACCATATATGACATGCATGATAACTCAAATATTTTTGTTGGTGAGGTAAATTATCGGTCTCATTTGTATACATTCAGTAAGTTTATTGCTAAATATGATTCATAATTACTACTAATTCATGTTGATAATGATATTAGATTATGGAATGAGATACTTGGTCATCTAAAATTCAAATACATGCACCAAATTATCCAAAAAGAAATGGTCACGGGATTTCCAAACATACACTTCTCATAAGGAGTTTGTCAAGGATGCATTTTTGGAAAACATCCTCAAGAGAAGTTTGAACAAGGGATAGCATGGAGGGCCTCCTCTCCTTTGGAACTCATCCACGGTGATCTAATGGGACACTTTCCATATATTTCCATCAGCAAGGTGAGGTACGTGCTTACATTTATTAATTATTTCTCATGATACACTTGGGTGTATTTTCTCAGGAAGAAGTAAGTATGTATTTTCTCATATATGAGATTTGAATATGATTAGAAACATGATGAGCATGTAGATCATGAGCCACAACAAATTTCCAAATGGGAACATACCACCCTACATGCAGTAAGTGACCTTGTGGGGGATCCAGTAGATCATAGTATTATGAGGTCCCAATTTGAGGATCCTCTTCATGCACTTGTAGCTACCAAACCAATGATTCCCATGCACTTCTACATGGTTCTATATTCATACCCACATACCTATGTAGATGTTGTAGGGAATCCCTTCTAGGAAGCCTCTATGCAAGAGGATTACAAATCTCTCCTCAAGAACCAAACTTGGGATATATTTCTTCTTCGTTCAGACATAAAGCTTATCAAATGGATGGGTCTACAAGACCAAGAAGGTAGAATATGGATAGGTGATAAGGTACAAGGTAAGATTCATTGCCAAATGTTTTCAGCATATCCACAAGATAGACTATGATGAGACATTTTCTCCAGTAGCAAAGATGGACTCCATCCAATTGTCCCTTTCCATTGCAACAGCTAGGGGGTGGGAAATTCACCAAATGGACATGAAGAATTCATTTCTTCATAGGGATCTCTTCGAGGATATTTACATGGAGTAGCTACAGGGGTTCATACAGAACTCATCCTTAGTATTTCGACAGAAAAAATCACTCTATGGCATTTGTTAGCACTCTGTAATTTCTTGGGATGAGAAAGAAATGGGAAGAGGTAACCATGAAACCACTTTGGATTCCAGGATCTAGAACTCCTAGACTCAGAGAGGGATCTCTATGTAATATTTATCTTTGTTTGTTGGAAATATTAGGCTATTTATGATAGTACATGGTTTTGTTTTTAAATTATTTGGTTGGAAAAGAAAGGGAGGGCCATTGGGAAAATGGAGTCACAATTCTGAATTAATCAATACAAGGTTGGCAGGATAATACTGCAGGGCAGGGTAGGCAAATTCATTGGATCCTCAAATATTTAATGTATGGAAGAGATGGAAAAGGTCTAGAAATCCAATTAAAGATAGAGCAATTAAGAATTTTGTTTTCAATCTTCAGTGGAAAACATAGAAATTATTCCAAGCCAAAGACAGAGTGTACATTTAAACAAACTATGTTTCTTTATCTTCTTAGAATAATTCAAAAATGTAGAAGACAGTAGTGATAACAAAAAGAATGAATTTACAGGGAAAGGTACTTCACCAATGAAAATTGACACAAGAATCTTGTAATGTTGCATTGTATAACTAAAATCCGATCAATGGTGTTTTTGTGAGTTGCTCTACAATATTGATCATATCCTACGAATAGGTCCCAACCCATAATACTTCGAAATGGAAAGTATTTATAAGTTGTTTACAAAGGATATTGTCATAAATGAGTAGGATTTACTTTCAGAAAAATCTAAACTAATTGTATCTCTTAATTACAAAAAATATAGGAATCTTTAAGATTGTTTTGGATTTCAGGTGCTTGATTTAATTGTCAGTCATTGATGATCTGTCTTCGACTTCTTCTTATTTGTTGGTCTTTATTGGTGACTATAGCTACTTATTTAAATTTAGGCATTGGATTTTGGAATCGATGATTGACTGTTGATATTCAGCTGCCAGGTGTCCTCACTTGAATTTGGAGTTATCTACAATCACTGATTGAATTTCTGAAAAAAAATCGATCTGGAGTCAAGCTTAATCCATATGTTAAAAATAAAATGAAGATTCAATACTTATGGAACATTTTGCCAAAGATCTGGAATGTTGAAGCTTGATTTTATCGATTTGAAATGTTCGAAACCATCATCTGCCACTTGCATACTTAGATCTATTTGACTACCTACAAATTCTATATGACATGTTGTTTATCATGCTTGAAATTTGGATAGTTGGGATGCTTGTTCCTAAAAAATAGATCCGAGACACCTCTTCACATAAAAATATCCTCGAACTTATCCCATCAAGAACTAAATGTAGGATTTTATCATGATATCAAAACAGATCCCATGATTCATTGTCCTTGTTGGAGCTAGAGTCCACCTCGAACTTATTAATATCACCTATTGTTATCCTCTGACTATTTATCAAATCCTATGGATTCTCAAATGTCCACATTTCCCGTGAAGTAGAAGGAGCCTTTTTGAAAAACTTGCAATTAATCATAAACCAAAAGGAACCTTGCCACTTGGAACAATGATTATGGAATGAGGAACCTTGACTTCAGGCCTTTGCGCTTTGAGTGAAATGAATCAATGGAAATTGTATTACTTGAACGCCGAAATCCGAAGTGGAGGAATGACCAAAACAGAACTTTGACCATTGGCACATAACCTTGACTTTGGGCCTTTGGGCTTTGAGCAAAGATGAGTCAATGGAAATGCTATTACCCGAAAGCTAAAATCTGAAGTGGAAGAGTGACCAAGATGGAATTGTGATCATCGGCATATTAGGGCATGATTAAACCTTGCGCAAGTTGCAAGATCCAAAGTACCTAACTTGAATTGATTTGCGTTTGATATGGACGATTAGTTGATTCTTGAAATCTGAGATATTTTACCTTTTGACTGCCATGATGTTGTTTTAGTGGTGCGGGATCGTTATGGAATAGTTTTCGGTCACATGGTCATGGGCAAGATGTGATTGGTTATGAATAGGGTGACGTGGGGACAAGTGTCCAATAGGGAGATGGGATGAGTAGATGCGGCAGTGTAAGTGATAGGGATAGAAGGAGAGGTG
>JZKD02S1934301.1:526476-536629 GCA_000966675.3 Picea glauca
CCCTCCAACACACAAATCAATAAAGAAATGATTACTTAGAAGAGAGAAATAAGTATATCTTACCTTGTATCCAAACATTTGATGAAGATCCTCGCTCTCGACATTTGACTTGCTCCAAGCCTTTGTCTCTACTAGTTTTCAAAAGAAACCAAGTAGATACTACAACAAGGTAGTTATCAAATTAAATTATAAATACAATATATTAATCTAGATATGTAAAGAAAATTCAACATATAAGAACTATTTAAACATAATTGCACATATATTGGAGGGAAAGAGAATTATTTTATTAATCAACATGAATAGGTGACTTACAACCTGATTCTAACAGACGACACTGCATTCAAATCAACAACCTGAGTTCCTCCACTAAACTCTTCAAGCATCAACTCAACAATGGAGTACTTCCTCACATGATCTAGAAGGGATAAGAACACACCCAAAAATGATATAGGAGAGAGGAAGAGATACTAGAAAGTAAATTTCCAAATCAAGGGATACTACTCAAAGATTTAGGGAATATAGAATCTTGCATACTGATAGCAAGTTCTTTCACCAAGGTTGGCTCTCCTCATATACAACCCAATAGGTGTTTATATACCATCGTAAATAAGTTTATATGGTTACATTATGTTGTATACATTCAATTGGAGGTTTAGGACCGGGAAAATCCATAAACCATGCCCGAAGATATGAAATATTTTTATTTTTTACAAAATTGGGGGTGTACATGATTTTCACACTAGAAAATAGCATATGTACGCGAGTTGCACATGGATGAATAACATATTTATGTGAGTTTCACATGAATTAATATATTATGTACGCGATTTGCACATGGATGAATAGCATAAATCTACAAAGATATTGTGTTTTAAGATGACTTTGATGAAGGAGATTGGGATTAAGGTTCACACTCTGAGGAATGGACTAGGCCATCTCAAAAATGCAATATGGGGTGGAAATTGTTTCTATAATAGATGCCCCCTAATGTGTGAGGTCAGAAGAGCAACTGATGGTCGAAATTAATTATAACTCTGAGAGGTGAGGATGCACTAAAGTAAGTTCAAATTAAAGTACCCAAATAGATGAACCAAGAGTTGAAACTACATGAGTGATAGAAGCATGGTCGACAAATCAAGTACACTATGGATCCATGGAGTCTAAAAGGATAATTGATTTCCATGGCCAGGAAAAAAGTACACATTGGATCGATGTGATATATGAAAGTAGAAATCATGGCCACGAGAGGAATACACAGTGGATCCATGCAAATGTACATAATAGCCAAGAATGGATATATAGTGGATTTATGCCTTAGAATCAAATCAGAGGATATCTGGAGCCAATGAAGTGAACAAACTAATCCTCTGCAAGTATTGATGTCATTGAGGGTGGTACAATCAATAAAATTTGGCTAGGAGCACAAAATATGTGATTCTCTTACTTCACCCAAAGTATTTAAAACAACTTGTCATGGTACGAGTCTACACTATGAGAATAAATGCGTTGAAGTCTAATACAGTGAGGAACCGTTTGATTATCGGTCATTGATGTATATTGTTAAAAAATGAAAGACAACCCACCAATGATGATAATGGGTGTCAAGGTACCTAATACAATCTAACAAGTGTGAATAGAGGATATGATGTAGAACAACTGATAGAATCTGTCGATTAGGGGAAATTGATGTATTCCCACTGTCAATATAAAGGGAACCTACCATTGATTACTGCAATCCCAAAGGTACTAAAAATGAATCTAGATCCATGTCTTAGAGAAAGATATGTTGAATCTAATAGGAGGAGATCCATTGGAAGGAGGGCATTAAGGCATCCTCCAACATGAGGAGTAACAGAAGGCCAAGGATTTGGAAGAACTCAGAAAAAAAGAACCAAACCAAGGTACAACTCTGGCATGTACTATATGGAATAGCACACAATAAAGACTCTCTGAATAGTAGCCAATAATGAATACTACTAACAAAGATGAGGAATCCACCAATTGGTTCAAATGGAAACTAAGGTACCACATGAATCCCAATGCATGATAATAGTTATTGACGTCGAACATAAGGGAAATTGCTCAGTCAGCGACCAATGATGGTTTATCATCTAGTGAGCGCAAGGTCACCTATCAATAATCAAAATAGGCCCATGGTGCAACTCTAGTTCATACTCTCAGAGTAATGAGTCGTAGTCAATAAGAGCAGACCCACTGGCAAGAAGTCAATGAGTACCTTCTATACTAGCACAAGTGAGATACAAAGATACTTTTGAAATTGAGAAGTACTTGACTCGCACATGAAGGATGACTTGGAAAGTCAAGTATTTCTGCAGAATGGTTGACTTGAGATGAAACTTCCTTTGAACAAAAGCATGACACATTATGTGACTAAGGAAGCATGGAATTTAGGAATAAAAATTGACATAAATTTGTTATGTAAGAGGCATCAACAAACTCTCCATAATAACTGGAAGAGTAACCAGTCAAAGGAGTACCAACTCTATGTAACGGGAACAATGTCTTATGGTCATACTAAACCCAAAAATATTGAGACATTGGCTTAGAGATTGTGCTTTGTTCAAGGGCGACAAGATTACTTCCAAATAAAGAGATAAACACTCCCCCCCCACTTCTTTTTTTGTTTTTGGATTTTTTTGTATTTTGCATATCGTTAAATCCTGAAAAAAGAATAAAATAATGTTATATTACAATGGAGGAAACGAGTGTGTTGGGAAAGAAAACCAATTCCATAGCACAAGGAAGCCTGTGTAGGATAAGGACACTTTGAGGAATGTCTCCTCAAGGGATAAAAGGTATTGATTTTCAAAGGCATAAATGGAAAGTCTAGAAAATGGTTCAACAACATCAAGTTGAAGCTGGAATTAGGCCTAGAAGCATGATTGGTCAATATGAAACACAAGTACAACTCAACACACCAAATTTTTGGAAGCCTCATGGGTAACCAGAAAGAAATATATGAGAAGAATATATGAAGCTTTAATGAAAATTCATGGTGGGACTAAGCAGGGCTTCCAAGCCTATGGAAAAATTGTAGCATGGGTACAAAAATGGCTAGGAAGGTACTATCTAGGAAACCCATGAAGAGGTAAGATCTCCCATCTATAAATGACATCGTTAGACCCTATGTAAAATAAGTGATCGATACAAATAAATGCATATTGTAGGTGGAATGGAACCTACCCTATATGCTATTAAGGAGAAAAATACCTGTCGAACAAGTCCAAGAATGCCAACAGATGTAGCAACACCTAAATGAGGGAGCCCCATAAGTATTGGCCAAACAAATATTGAGAAGAAGATATTAGTCTTCAAAATAAAGTCATGTGGAGACTAAACAGGACTCTTGAGACTATTAAATTACTTCAACATGGGTGTCAAACTATGAACAAGGTTCTAACTAGGGCACCCATGAACGATAGGCTCTACCACGTGAATTACAACACTTTTCAACTGCAAAGAAGGTTTTGTGTCACAACTCAGTGGGGTTGATCCTAAGGTAAAATGAAATAAGAAATAGATAATGCATAAATGAATTAAGGGGAAAATATAACCTTTATGCCAGTTTCGAGATCATTACATGTTAGAACGAATCGACATGGAAGAAAGGGTGCCAAAGAAATGTCTTCAAAGTCCTATATATAAGACCAAAAATACTCACCTAGAAGTTAATAAATCTAATATAGAAACCTATAATAAAAACAAGTGATATGGGATACGGAACTTGAAAACAATAAACCCTAAAGTACAATATGTACATAGGAATGCACAACCTTACGACTTATGCATAGTATTTCTCCATGTAGAGCCCATTGCTAGGGTCAGGAAAAGGGTTTATTTGGTAACCAACCTATAAAGTTTCTAGTTCACGAAGAGGTAAAAAATCCATAATCATAGCTTCAAGGATAGCCTCATATAAAGAAAACTCAACATCCATGAAACCAGGACTCGATGACACACAAATAATAGGGCTTGAAGTCTTACAAATAGTAATATCAGACTCAAGAGGAAATGCCAAGTCACTCAGGACAAAAGGGGAAATCAAAGGCTCACATGCCCCCATTAGATACAACACCTGATCAATTATCGAGACCTTATCTTGAGAAGGCCAGTGTGACCATAAAGCATCCTTCTCAGAAGCAATTGAACACCAAGGATAAGATGCCACATAATTCACCCATGGAAGGGAAGAGTCAACTCGAACACTATGAGCATAAAAAGAAGAAATCTAAGATAAATATGAACTAGGATGGTGATTATCAGATGAAACTTGATCAATAGTGAGAATGCTTCCATTGTGAGGAAAATGCAACACATGAAAGAGCGTGAATAGCATGATATTCATAGCATACACATAATCAAGCCAAAGAAGCATATTGAAATCTAAAGGGCTTGGAACCACTAAAAGATCGAATAGGATAATTTTCCCACCTAACGTGATAGAAAATTGATAAAGAATCCCAAAAAATTCACTAGGTCTTCTGTCGAAATCTAGTATCTCACTGATAGCTAACACAATATTGGGAGAACCCAAATATTTCCAAGACAAGGAGGATAAAATACTTACAGAGGATCCTTCATCTACAATACATTGGTAAATTCCCGTTGAACTGACTTTAAGATTTATCTGGAAAGGTGCAGAAGAAGGAATACAAGAATCAACAACATCATTCCAATCAAAGGAAATTATCCTAGGACTTGGAGGGAGTGGACTCGAAGAGCATGGAATTCCCCCTTGTTCAGAAGGTACTGAACTGGAAATGATAAAGACATAGTCGAAATATGTATTACTCCCTGAAAGAAGAGTGGGATCATCTAAAGATTTCATCGGTGAGACCACTTTGGTAGACTTGTCACTCTTCAAGAGAAGAGTGGGATCAGTCGAATATTGCATCAGCATGACCACTTCCTCAACCACTGGTTGAATAGGCTGCGAGACAACATGGTCAAGAGATGCATAACCCCCAAAAATGAGAGTTGTATCAGCTAAATATTGGATCAGCATGACCACTTCATCAACCGATCGTTGAAAATATTGTTGGGAAACCAAATATGACTTAGAACTAGAAGGGCCTTCATAAAAGGACCACACTCTTCATTCCATAGAAATAGTAGGGAACATGTGATCTCCCTTTAAAATATTACAAGGTAACTTTGGATTACATCATATTCATTTAGGCTTCTCAATAGTATCAATACCCCAAGCATGACTTACAATGGTTGGTGGGTTACCCCTAGCATGACTTGTGATGGCTATGTGATTATATCCAACGTGACTTACAAAGGTTGGTGATAATGGTCTAGTAATACTAGCAATGACTGGAGTTGTTCCCTCAACATGACTTGCAATGGTTGGTTTCTTGTGTTCAACATGACTCACATATATTTTTGACATAACTCCAACATGACTAGTAGAGGTTGGTTTCACGCTCCCAGCATGACTAGTAGAGGTCGGTTGCTTGTATTCAATGTGACTCATAGAGGTTGTTGACATAACTCCAACATGAATAGAGGAGGTTGGAGGAATAATTCCAACATGAATACCAGTGACTAGAATTTCACTCCCAGCATGAATTGCAGTGGTTGGTTTCTTTCCCCCAAGATGACTTGCAGAGGTCAGGCGCAATTCTCCAACATGACTCACGGAGGTTGGTGACATTGGGCTAGTATGACTCGCAGTGACTGAACTTTTTCCCCCAACATGACTTACAGATCTTGGTGGTGGGTATCCAACATGACTAGCAGAGGTTGGTGACTTATTATTCTTACTCTTCCTCTTCCTATTCCTTTTAGACTTCTAGTTACTAGTAGCTAGAATCTCACCAAAAGAGGGAGAAGGATAAGGAGTAGACTTCATGGATGAAGAAGGTAAAGGATTAACATCCATATGGTTCCCCTAAAATAAAGTTCTTATCTAAAAATAATCAATAGAAATCATGGCATTCAGAGTGGTTCACAACCAAACCGGTATCCCAACATTCAACCCAGGAATGTTCAAAGTGACCATCAAGGGAGCACCAACATTTCTAAAGAATGGAAAAGAAAAAGAACCCTCATTGGAATGGGTACCTTGGTTGGTATCCTCAAGAACTGTTTCCATGACATTATTATGCACAGGTCCATCCTTTGCGGGAATTCTTATGTCTAAAAAAGTCTCAGACACTGACTCTAGTGAACCAATGGTATAAAAACCTATGCCTATGAGAAGGAAGCTCCAAACTTTCAAGAAAAATACCAGAGGTCCTTCCCAACTAGTGGAGAGGTTGGTCGACCACCCTAAATCAATGATCCATAACCAATGATACAGACACAACATAAGGACAACTATATAAATCAACACTCCACTAAAAAGTGCTAAGAGAAACATCACAAACAAACAACTTTTTCAAAACTTCATCCCAGGTGGATGAGGTCCTGAGTCCAAAGTAATGAAAAAGTGGAAAGGATCCTTCCAGATACTGGAACGGGTTGATAAATTCCTAAGACCGATGAATGAAGGAGTGATAAGTAGTTACGTTGAACTCCACTAACTAGCTTTATTCAGTGCAAGTACCCTCGCTTCGTGAGGCACCCTCTAGAAGTACTGAAAAATGTGATACAACATCTTCCTCAGTGATCACAGGAAACCCTCCTCAATCACCTCTGAGATACCTAGGAAAAGAAACTATGGATTCCAACTCATATTCAGTTTCTGGGGGTATATTCGATAGTAGGGACGGAGCATATGGGTAGGTAATCTAGAATTGGATCCAGGAGCTTGACGGGGCTCAGAAATGTCTAAAACTCAAATTTATCAGAATCATTTTAAAATGGATGTGTGTGTAGGCCTCGTCGATACAAACCCAACGCAAATTGTTGGCATAGGGTTAGACCCAGGGTTCAATGCTACAATAGTGCACCAACAAAAACCTAACTACCGGCCCTTTCAGCATCACATACAATTAAATGAAGTCTCACCCGAGGTAGAGGCAGGGGTGGTTGTAGGACTTAGGTGTCTGCAATCTTAACTGGGACACAAATTTGTGACTACAATACTTAATAGATCACTTAGCACCATCAGTTCATTATTATTTAACCAATGTCTACTCTACATAGAAAATAGAGCATCGTAGCATCCACCCTGATCTAATGTATTTAAGCACTTAGCATAAATAAATGGATCAGATCTAGTAGATTCAAGCACTAATCACATTCACCTATATCAGATCTAACATCTAGATTCATCATAAGCACAAAGCACAAACAGATCTATCTATATATATCAAAGCACTTAGCAAGTAAAGACATAAACATATGAGACATCACACAAAGTAGAATAACATGGTATTTATGTGGTTCACCCCCACCCTAGGGATACGTCCACCAACTCTTCTTCTTTATTATCTTCAATCAGTCATCTACATGCACAGATCCACAAAACCCTACTCCGCATAGGACAGGAGATCTACACGCACCTCGCTAGATCCTCCTTCCTGGAGTTAGGTCTAGCACAAAGCCTTTCACAGTCGGTTACAACCACTTGCACTTAGCCCTACAAGTTTATCACAATATGCACATAGCATATACAAACCATACTTTCACTTAGCACTTAGCTTATTGGCCTCCTACTTATGTCACCTAGCTACTTATTTATACTTTACAAAATAGGCCTAAACATGGGTAAACCCACGGGCCGACATCACATACGCATTACATATTCCCAAATCCAAAAAAGGCCCCAAAAAGGGGTTGAGATCCCTCGATCTCTGCTTTGTCTTGAGCTATGTCTTCGACAGGCTGTCGAAGTCCCAAAATAGGTCAACTTGACCAAGGATCTCCCAAAACTTGGTCAAGGGCCAACAGGCCCCCAACACTCACCTGTGACTTGTCTCGAGTCACTCTGGTCTGACTAGTTCTTCTTCAAATGCCTTGAGCTTAGCTTGAGTTGCTACGAACCAGGTTTTTTCATAGGGGTAGACCTGGGGTTCAATGCTACAACAGCGCACCAACAAAACCCTAACTACCAGCCCTTTCGACATCACCTACAAATCAGATGAAGTCTCACCCGAGGTAGAGGCAGGGGTGGTTGCAGGACTCAGGTGTATGCAACCTTAGTTGGGACACAGATATGTGACTACAATACTTAATAGAGCACTTAGCACCATCAGTTCGTTAATATTTAACCAATATCTAATCCGCAGAGAAAATAGAGCATCGCATCATCCACCCTGATCTAATATATTTAAGCACTTAGCATAAAGAAATGGATTAGATCTAGCAGATTCAAGCATTAAGCACATTCACCTATATCAGATCTAACATCTAGATTCATCATAAGCACAAAGTACAAATAGATCTATCTATCTATATCAAATCACTTAGCAAGTAAAGACATGAACATATGAGAACATTGCACAGAGCAGAATAACACAGTATTTACGTGGTTCACCCCCACCATGGGGTTACGTCCACCAACTCTTCTACTTTATTAGCTTCAATCATTCATCTACATGCACAGAGCCACAAAAACCCTACTTCGCATAGGACAGAAGATCTACACACACCACGTCAGATCCTCCTTCCCAGAGTTAGGTCTATCACAAAGCATTTCACAGTCTGTTACAACCACTTGCACTTAGCCCTACAAGTTTCTCACAATATGCACAGAGCATCTACAAACCATACTTTCACTTAGCACTTAGCTTATCGGCCTCCTACTTATGTCACCTAGCTACTTATTTATACTTTACAAAATAGACCTAAACATGGGTAAACCCATGGGCCAACATCCCATACCGATTACATGTTCCCAAATCCCAAAAAGGACCCAAAAAGGGGTTGAGATCCCGCAATATTTACTTTGTCTTACACTCTGTCTTCAATAGGTTTTTGAAGTCCCAAAGTAGGTCAAATTGATCAAGGATCTCCCAAAACTTGATCAAGGGCCAACACAACTTGAACGGGCTTGAACGGTCTCAAACTGATGTTGTATGCTCCTAATATGGAGATCTGTTCATTTTTCCAAACATGCAAAACATGATGACTGTATAGTCCATACAATGCCACATGGCAGCCGATTTTAAGGGTCGTACGACCATACAGCTGACGTGGTAGGCACAGTTGGTGATGACTTTGCAGGGTCTATATATTTGACGGGGTAGTCTGACTGGGCACACGGACGCTGACGTGGCAGGACAGGTGGACCAATCAGGGAGTGACATGTATCACCCTTGCAGTTGTGACATGTGGCACATCTGTATGGATGACTTGGTAGGTCCATACAATATCTACAACACGTGGTGCTTGCATGGAAGATACAAGTGGCAGACAAGTGGACTTTTCAGCACTTGACACATGGCATCATATTTAAGAGAATGAGGAGGTGCCACGTGGCCCAAACATGGGCTACCACATGGCCCAGACATGGGCTGCCAAGTGGAACTTGTTGGATTATTGAGAGGGAGGGTGAATTAGTAATAGAGAAATTTAATCATTTTTAACCACATAATCCAAGTGTTATATCAATGTAGCATTATCATCCAATAACTGCATAGTAAATAAGAAATGAACAAATGAACAATCACACACATACATAGTACACCAGTGTTTTACGTAGAAACCGAAAGCGGAAGAAAACCACGGAATTATTTTTCTTATATGTCTTGAACAATTAAATTCGTTGGAAGCACCAACTTCCTTTGTTTTCCATCTGCAACTGGAAGGAGGCTCCAACCCCCTTGTTTCTCAGGCTACAACCTGAGGGAGGCTACAACTCCGCTATTCTCTGGCTACAACCAGAAGGAGGCTACAACCCCCTATGTTCTCTAGCTACAATCGGAAGGTGGCTACAACCACCTATCCTTGCCCCATCAAACCTCCCTGAAGTAGAAGTAGAATGATGGAACCATTTCCACACTATCAATGTGAGATATATCATTGTAAACTTGTACCAATAAACCTGAACCATGCATCAACTTGTACCTCAACCTGTAATCAATTTGTACCATAAACAAGTGCATCAACCATACACCAACTTGTACCAAACAACCTGTAATCAACTTGTACCATAAACAAATGCATCCAACCATGTACCAAGTATGTACCAATCATGTGTCAACTACTCATCAACTATGACTCATCAATATGTACC
>JZKD02S1934301.1:548053-569803 GCA_000966675.3 Picea glauca
TTCTCATGTGAACCCCACATGGAAGATATCGGCACCCAATAACCAACTGAAAATTATGCTCCCAATACTGACACCTATCATGTGGATCCAAATAAGAATATCCATCCACATAGTGGGAGATGATCAAAGATGAATTTGGAAGGAACAATACCATTATAGAATATGCAGGTTGGATGTTGATAACTAGCTCATGATATGGGACATTGATGTTCTCTACAGAAGGTTGAGTAGAGTCATCAAATAAAATATGGAAGTGGTTGTCATCCCAGAAATGAAAACTGTCCATATACCAATCATCGCAATCGGCCTCAAAATCATACCAAGCATATATTTCTTGACTATATTCATCCCTGAGGTCCTCCATAAAAAATCTCTCCTGCATGTTATCCAATGAATCTTGAATACTACGAAATCTATCATTGAGGTCGTCTGCAAGGTCATGTTTTTTTTCAACTTGGGTATTTTTCTGAGAGGAACTCAGATCTACAACCTGTTTCTGCAAATTTTTCACAGAAATATACCGAAAATTTTTGGAATGTCACGGCCCTCTTTTTTCTTCTCTGAAAAAAATATTTGCAAAAATAAAAAATATTTGCCCACAATGTATGCCAAGGAAAGTGCTCTGATACGACTTGTTAAGAACCTGAATAGATCTACAAATATAAGCACCACAAATATTGAATACACAATAGATCCACAAAACAAGATAGAAGATACCACACTTTATTATTACCAAAACCCTTAGGGTAGGAAAACACCGTACAATGGATCCTATTATGGAAGGGATCCTCTTATGTTCACTTGCCTCTTCGAGGGGGCATCCTCCTATTGAGATATTGCTCCAAATACAATAATTCTCTTCATGTCCCATTACAATGCTTGAACCCCATTATATAGTGCTACCATCACCTAAAAACATTCTAGAGGAGGAATCTTCTAGAAGTAGAACCTTCTAAGAAGTCCTCTTACATATATCTAATTACCCATTTATTATATCTAACTACCATAGTGGGCCTTATTTAATAATATAGTGGATATAGTCTACCTTACATTGAATGGACTCCACTATTATCACTATGGGCCCTTTGGGCCCCCCCACTACCTCTCTAGCTACCTTACATTTCATCCCCCTTATGAAAGCATTGTCCTCAACGCTTAATGTACAACCATATACCAGGGTCTTATGAATAATTGTAGACCATAGTGTTGAATTAGACTAGAGAAACAGGGTCCCATTGAGAAATAGAAGCCACCATGTTGAAGTAGTCCAACCGCCATTGTAAACCAGGGTCCCATTTCCAAGTGCTCATGTGAACTCCACACAGAAGATATTGGCACCCAATAACCAACTGAAAATCATGCTCCCAATACTGACACCTATCATGTGGATCCAAATAAGAATATTCAGCCACATAGTGGGAAATGGTCAACACTGAAACTGAAAGGACCAATACCATTGAACAATATGCAGGTTAGATGTTGGTAATCATAACTAGCTCTTGATGTGGGCCATTGATGTTCTCTATAGAAGGTGGAGTAGAGTCATCAAATAAAAGATGGAAGTGGTTGTCATCCTAGAAATGGAAATTATCCATATACCAATCATCAAAATCAGCCTCAAAATCATACCAAACATATATTTCTTGATTATATTCATTCCCGATGTCCTCCATAAGAAATCTCTCTTGCATGTTATCCAATGAATCTTGAATATTATGAAAACTATCATTGAGGTCGTTTGTGTGTCATACAATTGGGATTTGAATTCTTCAATAATTTGTAGAATTTATTTGAGGGTTTGAGAGGAAATATCCATTTGAGCACCTTATGAACTCTTCGTTCCCACAACTGTCACGAAAAAACCCAAAAAATAGAACAATAAGTTACGGCAAAAAATCACGGCTTTTTCCAGAAAACCCCTGAAAAACTGTTGAATTTAAAATGTTCATAAATTCACTTCCCGGACTCCGTTTTGGCTAATTTGTTTTTTGAAATTGGGTGAAATTGTGAGAGGAACTCAAATTTGTAATTTTTTGGGGAAAATTCGGCCTCCATCTGGTACAGAAATTAAAAAAAATCGCACCGTTGTTCATGGAAAAAAACCTAAAAATTGCAAATTTTAAAACTTCAATATCCTGACTTCTCGGACTCCGTTTCAGATAATTTATTTTTTAAACTTGGGTGTTTTTCTGATAGGAACTTAGATATACAACCTGTTTCTGCAAATTTTGCACAGAAATATACCAAAATTTTTTGGAATGTCGCGACCCTCTTTTTTCTTCTCCGAAAAAAAAAATCTGCAAAAATAAAAAATATTTGCCCACAATGTCTACCAAGGAAAGTGCTCTGGTACCACTTGTTAAGTGCCTATACCAGATATAAAAATATAATTCAATAAGACCAAGAATAAACCATAAACCATTCACCATAACATGAACACAAGAAATAAAGAAAACCCTTGAGGTAGGGCAACACCATACAATGGATCCTATTATGGAAGGGATCCTCTCCTGTTCACTTTCCTCTTCGAGGGGGAATCCTCCTATTGAGCTACCGATCCAAATACAATAATTCTCTTCATGTCTCATTACATTTCTTGAACCCCTTTATATAGTGCTACCATCACCTAAGAACATTCTAGAGGAAGAATCTTCTAGAAGTAGAACCTTCTAAGAAGTCATCTTACATTTATTATATCTAACTACCATAGTTGGCCTTATTTAATAATATAGTGGACCTAGTCCACCTTCCATTGAATGGCCTACACTATTATCACTATGGGCCCTCTGGGCCCCTCCACTACCTCTCTAGCTACCTTACAGGTTCTTGACCAATCATGTCCTTCTGTCAGAAGGGAACTTTGGTCAGCTTGGCCTGTCATACCCAGTGGTACTTCAGGCTGACATTCTACAGTTTTGGCCATGCTTCCATTCATGGGAGTGGTTGTTAATTCAACCATTGGCTCTTTATTCATTAATTGATTTCTCTCCTTGGGATCCGAAGGAGGTTTATTATCCTCATCAAGGGAATTTGGGGTTATTTGATATAATGACCCTCCCTTATAGTTTTCACATTCTTTCCTCTAGTGATATCATGGCCAGTACTTTCAAGGATTCACCCCCACAATCATTTATTGGAAACTCAAACAATAATACATTTACACTGTCCACATGCCTTAGCATGGTAAATCCTTTTTTATGATTAATTACAAGTTGGGAAAAACAGATGTGTTACAATTCCCTCCCCCTTAAAGGAACATCGTCCTTGGTGTTCTTTCTCAAAACATTTGTCATGCCTTTCTCATTCAGTTGTTTCAAAAATCTTGATCCTTCTTCCTCGGTTAGGTCCTTTTTCAAACCTTTAATATTGGTCACTTGCTTTCAATAATTCTTGGACAACAAGCACATTAATCATATTCTTATGCGAAAACATTGCATAAGAAAATTTCTAGGAAAATTTCATAATCTTAGCACAACAATTATCTGCGCAGTTTGTGGATTTATATCCACATGGTTGTTTTGTTATCCAGGCTTATTGTTTTTCCTTGACATACCCATTGGGTGCATGATCCCAATTCAATAGTTTACAAGAACTATCATGGTTTCATCTTCCTTTCGGTCACTCACCTCCAAGCCTAGGCTCAGGCATCCCCTTCTCTGCTATATAGTCCCTCGGGTGATTCATCTTGCCTTGCCAAGGTTTTCTCGCATAGGAAGAACTACCCATCATGTGTGTGATCTCAATCAATAGTTTACAAGAACTATTAAGGTATAATCTTCCTTTCAGTCACTCACCCTCTAGGCCCAGGCTCAAGCATCCCCTTCTATGCTATATAGTCCCTTGGGTGATCCATCTTGCCTTGCCAAGTTTTTCTCGCACAGGAAGAATTCCAGAGACTCTGTCGAGTCTTACAGTCGAGGTGTCCCTCAGACTTTCTCTATCGAGGCATACCTCTGGCTTGTGTTACCTCAACACAATATATTCTAGGTGATCATGGCTTACCACAGGGTTCTCATGGCTTAGAAGTAGCCATTTTTCATGATTTTACAACTTGATATCCTTCCAGCTCGACTAAAGTTAGGGACGAAGGTTACTCTCCTTCTCTCGACTCAATCATAGATAGGGCCGAAGTTTACTCTCCTTCTCTTGAGTCAATCTTTATTTCATGCGATAAAATTATAATATTTCTCACTCGTATCACAGACATATAAAAATTCACGAGACATCATCATAAATTTTAAATTCAAAATTTTCTTGTAAATCTATGACCCACATATATCCAAATTCCACATTTTGTTTCCATATTTGTTTTGCACAGGAAACAGATTCATAATTATGGGACTTTCCTTCGCATAGCGGTTTGTCTTAGCAGGAAATTGTTCTTACTTATGGATTTCAACGCTGTCATATTCAAGATTCATTCGCTTCCTGCACTTTCAACTTCAATCAGCCAAACAAATTGTTAGTTTCCATGCACATAGATTTTATTTCACCTTTATAACGTCCTCACAAACAATTTTAGAATTGTGCATACTAACAATCAAATTCACTTTCTCAAAAAGGAAATACAATTCCTTGCAGTTTGGCTCAGTAGGCAATTGGTCTTCCTTGTGAGCTTACAATACTGCCATATCCAAGACCCATTTCCTCCTGCAATTTCAACATTCATCAGCCAAACAAATTGTTATTTTTATGCACATTGCCTTTTCAAAATCAAGCATACTAATAGTCCAAGTCATTTTCATCTATTCAATGATACAAAGAAAAAGGATACATCATCCCTTACCTATGCATCATTTCAGCCTACCAAAGTTTTCATAATGTAATTCAGATATCAATTGACCTTAATGAATGTGCCAACATTCGTGACCACATTCATATCCAATGCACCTTTGCATTGATTTTAAGTTTCCCACACTTTACGACAATTACTTTGTCATGGTGTGTTGGAGCTTAGCCAAGATTTTCACCATATGGTTTATTCATTCTCATGCATTGTTACAGCAAGACTACACTTTCAACTACAGGATGATCACGATTCCCAAATTAGTACACATGAAACTCAAAAGTTTCACATGAATGCCTTTAAGCATTCTTCCTCCATTAATAAACAAGGTGCCAACACTCATGGCCACCCATATTAGTTTTCCTTCAGTGCTTACATAATGTAATCAAAACATTGGAAGGTCCTCCTTTCTTACTGAAAAATCCATTGTCTGCCATCTTATGCAACATGTGTTCCCTCAATGAATTTCATGCAATGTTCCATATATGAGAACTTTTGTTTACAATCATTCCTTGATTGGTCCATGTATTCATGAAATATCAGTTCATGAATTCTTTTGAGGATTACAATCAGTCTTTACTACTAGAGGTTCACACCTCCATCATTTAGGTTATCCTTCCTGAATCATACCCCACTTGGGTATCCAAGGCATACAACTGCCTTTCAACGTTCCATACATAACATAAAGATTGTAAAACATTTCAGAAGGGATTCTCACCCAATCCCTTCATACCTTGTGCCACATAGGCATGAACATTTTTATACCAGTTTTGGCTTTTAGAACCCCCTTTGATATTATCCCATCATTGGTTCTCCATGGGGAATTTTAAAGTCCCTTCAACAATATTTCAACAAGAACCTTCTCATAGTCATCTGTCATCCTCTGATTGAGGTTGTTCGTTATTGGCAACTGTCTTTCTCAACAGTTCCAATCTATTTCTTTCTACATATGGCATACATCATAAAAACATTAGTCATCATGTAAATTAAAAATGCAAGTACCATAGAATTTAAATTAATAAAACATTTTTAGAGATGTCCTAGCATATCTGTATGCACTTCATCACATTATCCTTAATGTTTTTATGAGTGCAATACCGACAATTCTCAATGGTTTCTGCAATAATACAATCCTCATCACTCTGGTGTCAAAAAATTTAATTTCATTAGTAAATCATCTTTCTTATTCAAAAGGGAACATAATGCATAGCAAGAAAGGAGTCAGGGTTCTCCCCTTCTTCAAATTCTTTCTACATCGCCTGGGACTTTTCATCCCAGCTGAGTTATTTCTAAGGCCTCACTGTCTTTTCTTTGCTTTTTCAATTTACTCCTTGTTGGGATATTCCTGCTCTTTTCCTTGAGTGCCTTGGTTAGGCCTCACCTTAACCTTTTTGGAATACAACATCATGCTTTAATAGCAACCCCCCCCCACCCTTTTTTTTTCATAATGGATCATGAACCTATGCATCCTACACATTACCATCCGGTTATCAGAATGGTCAATATTCATTTATTAGTTTGTTATTCCTTACATGATGTTTTTCAAAATGTAATCCAGGATTCTGGTATATATATATATATATATATATATATAATCTTGTAGCTCACTACTCAGTTTCTCAGCAGTTACTAAGGTTGTGACTCTATCCTCCTGACATATTTTTCACTCAGTTCTTCCATGGGAAACTCCCTCAGTATGCAACTTCCTTATTTCACATCCATCACTATCTGTGATGGACTCAGCCTTGAGTTAGCTTTAGCGGTTTACCCAACATTCCATAAGGAATATAAACATGCGCCTTTGTCATGTACCCAAATTATGTATCCATACATACTTTGGTTTTGTTAACTTACATCCATGATGTACTTAACCATATTCATAATCATAAACCTGCTTGTAGTGGTCATAGGTATGTTTCACATCCCACCTACATCTTTACCTTTAAGATCAGTCGACTTAGGATTGTTCACAATCCTTCTCATGTGATCCTCAAAGGCATAATCACTTGCCTCTTATTATGACAATAGAGCATCTTTGCTCATTTACCTGTTTTAGCTAATTATATTAGTATTTCTTGAGAAAAGGGAATACATTCCCCCTCAAGCTGTGATTTGCGACAGAACTTTCATGACTCTTCGGAATGGATTCAGCCATGCATCCATAGTATTCATTTCTTCTGGGCAAGAGCAATTCCTGCTTTATATTTCACTCATCAGGGAAACCATATTGTACCTGTAACTATACTCTTACATCATACATGTGCATCACTTGCACGTTTAATATCATTCATACCTAATTGATATTAATATCAGGCTTCATATTAGGAATCTCCACAATGCATTAAACCCATGCACTCAAGCATAATTAAACACAGATAAGTATTCATCATGCTAGCTTATTGCTTGCACCTTTTCCATGTCATTCACACACATGGACATATCAGGATTCTATATCCTTTTCCCAAGGAGATTCCAATCATACTTATGATCATGTATACACATTCATGTATAAGTAGGTGCATCTCTTGCACCTTTTTACCTCATGCATTCGTTGGATAGTTTAATTTCATCATTAGTGTCCTTTAGTTTGAGATTTAAGTCATTTACAGGACTAATCTCATAGTCATATATTGTATTGATGTTGCCTTCTCTCAAGGCAATAACCAACCAGGGTCACTTTCCTCTTTATGTGACAACGTCTAGAAAGAAAACCTTCTTGCCTCAAGGTCCATAGGGTTTTACCTATCTCACTTTTCTCTGGTCATGAGGAGTTATATACTCTGATTTTAATATAAAGCAGTAACTATAACTGCCAAGGATCCTACCTGATCCTATCAGATTCCTTTAAGCCCACAAAGGTATTAACCATTATATAATCCACCATCATCAGTGCCTAAAGTTCTAACTGTTCATGCTTAGAAGCAGTGTTATGAACACCAGGTCATCCATCAGGCTTCAGTTGCTCTTCACAGAACCATTCCACCTTCAGCTATACACATTCAATTCTTATTATAAATGTTCATTAGCATATCCCTACTCCGGTAGGAGTAGTTATCACTTTGACAAGGGATAAAGAAATTCTTCTGGTGAGATTCAACAAGAATTCCCAAAATCAGAGGTTCAATCTGCAGTCCTTCTCCTCAAGGAGTAAATGCAGATAAAAATATCTCCTTATGTGACTCATACATGAGCCTAAGAAGGCCAAGTGTTATAACCATGCTCTGATACCAATTTGTAACACACCCACGGTGGGGCGTAAAAATGTTTTATTTTCTTAATGGACAGATTCTCCATCCAGGATTTCTAATTTGGAAATTATGGGACTCATCCCGACTCTCTGGTCAAGATTCTCTGGTTCTCTAAGTCAAATGAGACTTTGAGACCTTGACAATCTCACCTCTTAATAAAACACAAGCCCTTTCAGCCTTTGGTGTAGGTCTTATGATACCTGTGACCTTCTCCTTCGTGATTCAGCGAAGTCTCGATGTTGGATTTAGCCCCTTTTCTCTTGGCGACCATTGCATATGACTATGAGTTATGACCGAACACCAATTATGCGATTGCAGGTGTGACCAAGAGTGGTTTGGAACCAAACTTATTTTCTCCCCACAATTCACCATGAGCCACCACGTGTCCTTTTGTCAATATCATGGTCTCTATTGCAGCCCGCCCTCAACTTTTTAAAGTTCGAAAACCTTGTATCCCCGCAATGCGACATGACCATTGATCTCACGATCTTGACGGTACTTCTGAAATCCAACCCCTTTAGAAACAACAAGACATAAAAGGATACGTTTTAACTAATTTCTTGCTTTTCAGGAGTCAAAATCATGAAAAATAGGCTTCCAAACTCCACTTGTAATTCTCAAACCATAATAGATATGTAAAATATGAGAACAGGTTTGGTAGAAAATCTCATTATGAACCAAAACCTCTCTCACTTTATTTAAATTCATCCCTCGCTGGCTACAACAGGTGTCACAAAAACATGTCTCAAACAGGAAATCACGAAAACTAAAAACATAGGGCTCAAATATTCTTTCGAATATCCCAATCCATGACACCTATGTGAAAAATTAAAGAGGTTAATTTTCTTGGGTTTTTTCTTGACAATAACCTCCTTTTTATTTTTAAAATTCATCTTATTTCACCTGGAAATCCTCCTAGAAGTTAATTGGTCAAAAATGTCAGTTCAATAGTCTTAAAACAGAGTTTCAGCAACACATTCCATAGAACCACTTCTATGTCAAATACCTCTCTAAACATAGCACATTTTTAAAAACGAAGAGAGGTTTTTGTTATTTGGTATGTGATGAAAAAAAAACCTCCTCCATTTTTCAAAAATACCTTCTCAATTGTTCATAATCCAAGTTTTAAGTTAGTCACTCAAAACTGGCAGAAGCGTCCAAAAATAACTCTGCACAATTTGGTCTCTGCCAAAATTTCGATAGCATCGCCCTCCTGTGTGTCTGTGTGCAATTGGGTAGTGCCGTCATAATTCACAACTAAATCACTTCAATGTTGAAAGATGTTGTCGCAAGAGTTGGTTCTAGGTTGTAATAGAGCCAAGCCTTAGCACATTTTAAATGAAAAAATAAGTTATCACTCAGAACTTGATTTGGGTTGTGTGTAGGTAAATTCTGAGATAACCACGAACCACTTTTGATTAGAAGTTGCCCCTTCCAACCCGAGAGGGATCTCTTGAATATATGTCACAATAAGATATCCAATAAGCTTAACAATGGGTAGATCTATGGGTAACAAAATGTTTTGAGGTTTTTAGGGTTGATGGGTTGGACCGGGAGGTATTCCATTGGGCATGGAATCAAATGATCAAGAAAATAGCAAGAGTGTTTCAGCAATGGAAATCCATGGAGCATAGGCGAGATAGAATCTTATTACAAAGAGAAGGATTTACAAAATTATGGAAATAGAATAAAGAGAAAACATATCAATACACAAGGAGCACTTAGCGATGAGTGAATTCCAAGCACAAATCAGTGGAAAGAGATGGTTGGGACAGAGCATCTAGCAAAGGATGAATTATGAAACTTGATCTCTGCAAGAAACAACCTATAATCATTCTACAACAGAGCATCTAACAGAGGATGAATTCTATTACAAACAGTTACAAATCGAGAAGAAAATATAGATGGAGTGATATTGAAACTAAGAAAATGGACAAACTCTACAAGCAATATCACAAGAATCTCTGATATGGATAAGACATGCTTCTGCAATCTTATATTAAACTAAAAATGAAAGCTACATCCCAGGAGTACTACTCCTATGTGTCTTTCCCAGTTTTTCCCAATGTTACAAAGATGCCTCATATAGGTCTTGAGGTCGAAAATCCTCTCAAAAAATCAGTTACAATCAATTCTTAAAACTAACGGCCATAGAAGATGGGCCAAACTACTGAGAAATGAGGCAGATTTTATGGTTTTGTATCTCTCGAATCATGATAGATATGCATAAATGGAAAGAGTATTTTGTGCCTCTATTTTTTTTTATCAAAAACCTCTCTCAGTTCCCTGAGATCCCTTTTCATTTGCCTCATATCTGCATTTTACAAACATGTGTAAAAACAGGAAAATATGAGATCCGAAAATTAGGGCTCAGAGATGGATTTGATTCTCCCAATCTGTGATACCTGTAGGAAAAATGAGAGAGGCTTTTGATATTAGATGTGTTAGGCACAAAAACCTTTGACCGTTTCTCAAAATGATCCTCCAGACGCTCTGAATCATCATTTGAAAATGATGACTCAACATAGTAAAAAAACGCCACATTTCTGAAAACGAACCTCATCTTGGGGGGGACTTATGACTATCTTCCCAAGATCCAAATGAAATTCTAAAGACACCACTGGAAATATTAGGATATTTATATGTCGATCGATTATTCGAACGTGGAAAATGGCCTCCCCAAGGCTGAGAAAAATGGTTTTTTTTTCCAAGGTCGTTTTTTGCATATCACTGGAGTCCCGATTTCGGGTTTTTGAGTTTCGGGGTTTTGTGTATCATGTCTTCAAGAGTTATGACATGCAAGGAATCCTGAATCGCAAAATCGTGATGTGATTAATTAGGAGATATTCATTTGTCTTAATCTATTAATTAATCATGATTAGCAATTAATCTTTAACCTTTCGTGGATTTAAGTGTCGGGACTTCGATAATACTTGATGCGAGAAATCTTGAATCACGAAATTGCGACGGGATTGATTAACAGTTAAAACACGTTTAGCTTTGTGATTAAGCACGATTAAAACACAGGCTTTTGAGGTTTCAGAAATTGCAAACTTGAAACTTAAAGCACGAAGGTAGCTCGAGTCACGAAATCACGATGAGACTTGTCAACATTAATATTTCTTATTCTTTAATTAACCCAGCTTATCCTTTAATACTTTAGTGAATTCGGGGATCGGGGATGTAGTTATTAAAATATCTACGTTGTCCAAATCCCTGATGACCAAAAACCCCAGACTCATGAGATTTTTCTCCATGTGGCTTAATGCTCGGTGTATGTGGTCGTTCAACTGCCAATGCTTCCATTCATTTTCCTTGTGACTCAACACTCGAACAGATGGTACATTTCTTTGATTTTCACATGAACCCTGTCTTTGGATTTTTTGTGAGTTGGCTAATGACTATTGTACTGATGTGGCATTTGGAGCTGATTTCGGCGTTATTTGACGGAAGATGACAGGTAGAGAACATTCAGTGATGCGTGTGACAGACGGATGGTCGTTTTCTCACATCTACACTTTCGGTAGTTAAACACTATAAAAAATTTCTCTCCTAAGTTAGCGAAAGCCAAAATTTCAATATTTGTTACAACAGAGGCTCCATCTAAATATGGTGCTTTCCTGCAAAGCGCCAAGAACAGTAGACCTCGTGCCTTCATCCATTTGGCGACCTGAAATCATCCTTATCAAACTCTGAACTCTGTCACCTTACTTGCACCTTTCCGAAACAAAAAACCGCTTATGCATTCATTAGGCTATGGAGTCATAATGTCTTAAATCAAAACCATACAGGATGCCAAACTAAACTAAAAATGTACTTAAAACCACTTTTGTACTCTAATGCTCAAAGTCAAGCTTATTTATATACATCACCTACTCTAATTGATATCACTATTTTTTTTTTCAAGTATATGAAAACTTCCAAATCAACCAAGCGAGTATCCGACTAACAAACTTAATTATACTTCCATCTTTGAGCAAAAGGATGATAGGAGCAGTTGCAAATTTCAAAGCATGCCCTGGGAGCAGGTACTTATAGTTTTGAAATTCATACTTCAAGAAGTTGGAAATAACAAATTCAATCCCCATTTTCACTACATATAAACTGCTACTGGATCATACAAGGGAAGAGATATACCACTTTCACAATTAATCCATATGTCCTCCTGTTGGGCAAGCTGTCTAAAAAAAAATTGTGCACTTTGTTCACTACTGATTTTTTCTTCCACTGGTGCAAAAATGTCGCATTAAAACTTACTGTTCTGTTACTCAATGGTTGTTAAACATGGAGGAGAGATCAATTGTTTCAGCAACCCCTCCTTATGTCCTTCATCTAATGTCCAAAGATCTTCTTGGTAGTTGTCATACATAGGCTAATATCTTTCATGATGTTGTTGATTGCTTTCCTATTGAACCAAAGTTTCTTGCTGGTCATCATCTTCAGAAACACTTTCATCACATTCATCAAACAAAGGAGGACTGTCGTATATTTTTGTGTGTGATCAAAAATAAATCTGCTCTTCTTGTTCTTCTGGATATTCATCATAAACAGGTTCGAAAGATAACTCAGGAGTGTCATCAGTCAGACAAATTCTAGGAATATCAATTGTGAAGCTATCTATCTCAAATCCACACTCCTCCAAATCATAGCCTAAAGCATATTCGAACAACAAACATTCTTCAAGGTTATTAAACATGAAAACCCTATCACCTTCATGAAACAAAACAGTGTCTACAAGATGATCCTCTGGCCGGAAATCCAGAAATCATCATCATAAATTGGTTTACTAACTTCCTCTAAAGTTCCATGGATGTCATGATTTAAACTTAGATTTTAATTTTCAGTAATAGAAGAAGTTTCACTCACATGTTCAAGACTGTGTGAATGTTGCAGATTTGTGTAAGCAGGGGTTGCAACATGACTTTTTAGGAGTAGATCTATCTCTTCTTCTGTTAAAGGAGGTGGTGGTCTATGCAATTTCTGGATCAAGCAACTATTATTTTCTTTCTCTTCTGCATGTTGACCATGATGTTGAATATCTTCTTCTTGAATGTGATCACAAGAGTTATCATATCCTACTTTTTTATTAGCCAACTCTTCTTCATACTGATTATCTTCATCGACTTGAGAAATTTTTGATATTCCTTCCTCCTCTTCAAGAAGATGTGTTTGATCTATTTGTATTATGAATTTTATATTACAACAATCTTCAAAAAGTATTTCAGCTAAATATATTGTTTTGCAATGTTGATGAAAAAGTATGTGAGAATCTTTCAATGAAGGAATACTAGAATGAGGTAAAGATTTATACCAGAGTCTAGCATCTCTTTCCAATGAAAACATAAACAATTTCATGAGGACATCTTCATGATGTATATTTAATTCATCCATGAGCTTGTGGAATTCAAACAAGTGTTGGGTAGGATTGTCGTCCGCATATTCTCCAAATTTAGGAAGGACATCTTCCCAAACTTTAATGTTTGGAATAGTGTTTGTAAAACCATAAACATTTGTAAAGTCCAGAGGAGAAAACCTTGTAGCAATCCGAGCGGCGAACGAATCCAAAATTTTGAGACCAGTGGAGTCGCCAATGAATCATGTAGAGTCTTCGAACCAAGGAGTCAACAAGTGAATGATCATAGGCAATTGAATTCCTATCCCTTGCTCACCATCAAGAAATAGATCTGAACATTTTTTTGTATCCCAGGGAAGATAACTTCTTTCCTCCATCCCTGGCAACGGCGCTAGAAAATGTTGTCACAAGAGTTGGTTCTAGGCTGTAATAGAGCCAAGCCTTAGCACATTTTAAATGAAAAAATAAGTGATCACTCAAAACTTGATTTGGGTTGTGTGCAGGTAAATTTCGAGATAACCACAAACCTCTTTTGATTAGAAGCGTCTACTTCCAACCCGAGAGGGATCTTATGTCACAATAGGATATCCAATAAGCTTAACAACGGGCAGATCTGTGGGTAACAAAAAGTTTTGAGGTTTTTAGGGTTGATGGGTTGGACCGGGAGGTATTCCATTGGGCATGGAGTCAAAAATCAAGCAAATAGTAAGAGTGTTTCGGCAATGGAAATCCATGGATCAGAGGTGAGATAGAAGCTGATTACAAAGAGAAGGATTTATAAAAGTATGGCAGCAGAATAAAGAGAAAACATATCAATACACAAGGAGCACTTAGCGATGAGTGAATTCCAAGCACAAATTAGTGGAAAGAGATGGTTGGGATAGAGCATCCATAAAAGGATTAATTATGAACCTTTATCTCTGCAAGAAACAACCTATAATCATTCTGCAACAGAGCATCTAACAGAGGATGAATTCTATTACAAAACAGTTACAAATCGAGAATAAAATATATATGGAGTGATACTAAAAATGAAAGCTACAGCCCAGGAGTACTACTCATGTGTGTCTTTCCCCATTTTTCCCAATGTTACAAAGATGCCTTATATAGGTCTTGAGGTCGAAAATCCTCCCAAAACAATCAGTTACAAACAATTCTTGAAACTAACAGCCATAGAAGATGGGCCAAACTGCTAAGAAATGAGGCATCGATTATGGTTCTATATCTCTCGAATAGTGACAGATGTGCATAAATGGAAAGAGGATTTTGTGCCTCTATTTGTTCTGAGCAAAAACCTCTCTCAGTTCCCTGAGATCCATTTTCATTTGCCTCATTTCTGCATTTTACAAACATGTGTCAAAACAGGAAAATATGAGATCCGAAAATTAGGGCTCGGAGATGGATTCGATTCTCCCAATCTGTGACACCTGTAGGAAAACTGAGAGAGGATTTTTATTTTCTATGTGTTAGGCACAAAAAACCTTGATCATTTCTCAAAATGATCCTCCAGTCGCTCCGAATCATCATTTGAAAATGATGACTAAACATAGTAAAAAATGCCACATTTCTGAAAACGAACCTCATCTTGTGGGGGACTTTTGACTACCATCCCAAGATAAAAATGAAATTATGAAGACACCACTGGAAATATTAGGATCTTTAGATGTCGATTGACTATTCGAACGTGGAAAATGGCCTCCCCAAGGCTGAGAAAAATAGTTTTTTTTCCCAAGGCTATTTTTTGCATATGACTAGAGTCTCGATTTTGGGTTTTCGGGTTTCGGGGTTTTGTGTATCATGTCTTCAAGAGTTATGACATGCACGGAATACCGAATCGCGAAATTGCAATGGGATTAATTAGGCGATAATAATTTGTCTTAATCTCTTAATTAATCACAATTAGCAATTAATATTTAACCTTTCGTGGATTTAAGTGTCGGGACTTCGATAATACTTAACGTGAGAAATCCTGAATCATGAAATTGTGATGGGATTTATTAACAGTTAAAACACTTTTAGCTTTGTGATTAAGCACGATTAAAACATAGGCTTTCAGGGTTTCGAAAATCATGAACTTGAAACTTAAAGCACGAAGGCAGCTCGAGTCGTGAAATCACGATGAGACTTGTCAACATTAATCTTTCTTATTCTTTAATTAACCCAGCTTATCCTTTAATACTTTAGTGAATTCGGGGATCGGGGATGTAGTTATTAAAATATCTATGTCATCCAAATCCTCGACGACCAAAAACCCCAGACTCGTGAGCTTTTTCTCCATGTGGCTTAATGCTCGGTGTATGTGGTCGTTCAACTACCAATGCTTCCATTCATCTTCCTTGTGACTCAACACTCGAATAGATGGTGCATTTCTTTTATTTTCACATGAACCCTGTCTTTGGATTTTTCGTGAGTTGGCTTGTGACTGTTGTATTGTTGTGGCATTTGGAGCTGATTTCGGCATTATTTGACTAAAGATGACAGGGAGAGAACATTCAGTGATGCGCATGATAGATGAAAGGTCGTTTTCTCACATCTACACTTTCGGTAGTTAAACACTATAAATTTTTTCTTTCCTAAGTTACCAAAAGCCAAAACTTCAATATTTGTTACAACAACAGATTTGGTAGAATCCGACATGAAAGAGGATTTGGTAACAACCTATGGAATTCATAGCGCTGTCATTACACTACTTAACAGATTTGGTATAATTTTAGGTAGTAAAATGGTAGACCATGCTATATAGACAATTCCTCAATGCCATGGTGCTACAGAATGTCTATTCTTTTTTGTATGATGAGACTAATCAAGAACCTTGAGTTGATAGGTTAGAATCTTGTATATACATGTAGAGGTTATTTATTTTCTTGCAGAGAGGCAAGTCTCTTCTGGATAAAAATTATTGTGCTAACATAGGCTCCATGGGGGATGGAGACCTCCCTGTGAGGCTCCAATAGCATGTAATTCTAGTGCCTTATCCATGGGCTTCTCCCAACCTTTAACCTGTGAAAACTGCTCTGACCTGTGACCTTCAATTGAAACCAAATGAAAACTGAAAACTAACTACTGAAAGAGATGCTCAGGGTGTTGAGCTTATTTCACACAACCTACCTACCCTAAGCTAGCCCCTGATCTTTTTGATCAAGTGAAATGAAAAATCCAATGGAGCCATGCAAGCATCTCGTCCACTGGTTGGATCCTTTGCATGTGTTTCTTCAAAGGCAACAAGGAATACCTAATTAAAGGAAATGCATCTAAGAGTTTGAAATTAGTTTCATCACTGACCAAATCTGAGAACTTAATATCACTCATTGACTGAAAATATGTTGCAAAAGAATCTTGCACCTCATGAAGAAAAACCTCTTGTTGATCAATACATATAAAACAATTATCTTCAGTTTCATATGTTTTTTTTTTGTTTCAATCCTTTATACTCACCATCATCCTGGAAAGAGTTTGAAAATGACCCCTGATGTCCTTCAAAAGAAATGCTTTTTGATTTTCAAAGGAAGAAAGGAAAATTGTTTGCTTACCAACATGTTCTTGAAATAAAGTTTTAGGAAATGAATGGTTCGAATAGAAAATTGCCTGACTATTCTCATATCCATGATCACTTAAAATATTTGTATCTTCATCATATTCACTTTCAAATTCACAATATTTTATGGCTGCAAACTTGAATTGGTAAATCCTTCTGCATAAAAAACTATGGGATAAATAACATCTTTAGAAGGCTGTTAGTTTATAAGATGGTGAACTCTCTCTTTCAGAAATTGGAATGAAGAGAAGCACAGGGGTAGAGAATTTCCTTCAGCAAACTCGCTACCTATTTATTGTCTATCATCATGGCTGAAATGTGTGGGTTGTAAACCTTCATAAGACTACTGAAAAGAATCATCTCCCGGAGATGAATCTACAAATGGTTTCTCTAGAAGAAAAATGTCATAATCATCATAATACTTGTCATAAGGAGGTAAATTGGAAACCTCTTGCATATCCATAGCAAGAGGATTTGGATCAATGGCTGGTGAGTCATCCACTTGATCATCAATCATTACAACTTCCTCTTTATAATAGTGCTCACAAGAGGATGACAAAATACGGTTTACATCATATGGATTTTGATCAATTAGAAACATATAGTTGTCAATGCAGTCATCAACTATTTCATCTTCAACATTGTTTGAAAACTTCTCCTAAATTTGACATGCATACCTGTTCATTGAAACATCTGTAATCATTGAAGAATTTGATTCATAATTTGACACATACTTACATCCTTGTTGTTGTCCTAGATCTGATTCACACTCATTGTTTTCTTGCTGAAAATCTGAAATATATTGACAGTTCCCTTGTTCATGTGCATGCAGATTTTCAAAGTCAACCCTCTCTCATATCCTTCTAGAAGCACAGAAGTTCTCCTCCACTCCTTGAGCATCTTCAAACAACTATCCTAGGTATGAAGACCTCCTTTCTAACAGGAGAAGGGCAATTTTTGAATGAAGACCCATAACATAATATATCATGGTAGTTGTCTCTGTAGGTCAGATATACAAAGCATGTCATGATAAATGCTATAAAATCTTCTATTAAAAATAGACAAAGCTTCATCCTCCTCATCTTCTCAAAGCATAAAAATCATCAAGGTATGAATCTAATGATTTTTTCTCACCCCAATACTTCAAAAAGGCATTAGAGAACTCAGTCCAAGAGCTAATGGAATCATCTCTCAGACCCTTAAACCAAACAACAGCAGATTCTCTAAACAAAGACTTAGAGAACAATCTCATGATCACATTTTCATGAACAATCTCGAACTGATCAACAAAGTTTTCAAAGGATTCCAAGTGCCTCTCAGCTAAAACTTGATTCTCTCCAGAAAATTGGGGAAGTTACTCAAAGCAGTCAAGAGGATAAGGATGAAGAAGAAAGGGCAACCTTAAAGGATTGAACATCTTCATTATGATTTTAATTTGAAAGGAAGTGGGTTGATCATGAAAGTTAATAGGTTGATGACAAGGTTCATCAGTAATGCCAAAAGGTGCTAACCTCTGGATAGGTTTGGAATCAGTTCTAACCTCTGTAAGGTTACATGGTTGATCATATTCAAGGGAGATTTGAATACAATGATCATCTTTATGAACGGGCTTAGGTAAAGATACTGAATCAACATCTACAATACAAACAGTATGAAGATCTTCTTCTTCTAAAGATTGATATATAAAAGAAGGATGATGATCATCTGAATATACAAAACAAAAGATTATTCTCTTAATGTGTGAAGGGAAAAGCATGAAAGAGATGATAAAGAACAACAAAAGATCATGTAGAAGACTAATGAACTGATACTTGGGTTTAGAATTCAACCCCTTCATCTTTCTATCAATCGAATCCTTCCCAGTGGATTCTTTAATCATGGAGTCGCCAAGCATATTGCTACAGTCAATTGCCCTTCCTTTTTCTGCCATAAAAGTTGGATCAATGTCATTCTCCCAGGGAAACTAGCTTCGCTTCCGCTCCCCGACAATGACACCATTTATGTTATCACTCCAAGAGTCACTCTTAGACTGTAAGTGATGGTAATCTTGGTAACATAGAAATAAAAAGACTTGATTGGTTTTGTGGATCAAGAAAAATAAAACAAGGAAGGAAAAGGACAGTAAGTTGTTGTAAATCAATGATGAACCATTGGGCTATGGAGTCAAGCAAACACCCTGCATATTAAATTCAATCAATATGCACATCGGATAAAGGTTTGTTAAATAGGGGAAGAAAAATATAACACAAATAAGAACATCCATAAAGCAGAGACCCTCTCTCCATAAATGAATCCAAAGGTACTTGAATGTAAACAGTGACTAATAGGCAACATACATCGGATCCTCATATGCTCAAGAATCCATTAATCAAAGGAAACCATGATCCTCAAGGTGTACAATTCCTTTAAGTAAGAATACAAATTAGAAAAGAAAACAAGAGATGAAATCTGATAACACATATATCATGAACCTTCAATAACATAAATGTCTACAAAAACAAAAGCCCCTTAGGGTTACAATGATCATAGGCAAAGTGCCTCCTACAGTTCTCTCATTTCTCTTGCTCATGAATCCAACCCCCTACCCTCTTTTACAATAAATATATATCCATATTGGTCATTTCCAGCTCACCTATTCGAACTCCAACCCCTTTCCCAAAATAGAAACAACTACAAACAGAAAATGACATGTTTTAACTAATTTCCTGCTTTTCAAGAGGAGAAATTCTGAAAATTAGGGTTCCAAACTCCACTTGTAATTCTCAAAACAGAACATATGTGTAAAATATGAGAAAAATTTTTGTAGATAATCTCTTTATGAACAAAAACCTCTCCCACTTTCTTTAAATTCATCTCCAGCTGGCCGAAACAGGTGTCACAAAAACATGTCTCAAACAGGAAATCACGAAAACTAAAAATATAGGGCTCAAAGATTCTTTCGAATCTCCCAATCCGTGACACTTGTGTGAAAAATTAAAGAGGTTAATTTTCTTGGGTTTGTTCTTGACAACAACCTCCTTTTTATTTTTAAAATTCATCTTATTTCACCCAGAAATCCTCTTGGAAGTCAACTGGTCAAAAATGTCAGTTCAACAGTCTTAAAACAGAGTTTCAGCAGCACGTTCTGTAACACCACTTCTATGTCAATTAACTCTCTAACCATAGCACAATTTTAAAAACTGAGAGAGTTTTTTTTTATTTGGTATGTTATGAACAAAAACCTCCTCCAATTTTCAAAAATACCTATAAATTGTTCATAATACAAGTTTTAAGTTAGTCACTCAAAACTGGCAGAAGCGTCAAAAAATAACTCTACACAATTTGGTCTCTACCAAAATTTCAGTAGCAAATTTCGGTAGTGCCCGCCTGTGTGGCTGCATGCAATTCGGTAGCACCATCATAATTCACAGCTATGTCACTTCAACATTGACATTTTTGGTAGCATCCGACATGAAAATGGATTTGGTAATAACCTATGGAATTCATAGCGCCATCATTACACTACTTAACAGATTTGGTAGCATTTTAGGTAGGAAAATGGCAGACCATGCTATATAGAAAATTCCATAGTGCCATGGTGCTACAGAATGTCTATTCTTTTTTGTATGATGAGACTAATCAAGAAGCTTGAGTTGATAGGTTAGAATCTTGTATATGCATGTAGAGGTTATTTAGTTTCTTCTGGAGAGGCAAGCCTCTTCTGGCTACAAATTCTTGTGCTAACACATGTATGATTCAATTTAAATTCATTGAACCATAATTCTACCAAAGTTTGTCATTTACATATTGTAGGTTCCCATCTGGAAAATTTCATGCCCATCTAGCATATGTTGTTTTCGAAATTTTCATTCTGGAAAATATCTTCAGTTTCATCATCAACTCCCCCCTTTTTCAGCTAAAAGGAGAGACCAAAAGTGGTTTCACTAACCATATTCACTTGATTTTTGAACTCATCCCCCCCTTAAGGTGCAGAATATTTACATCAGTGTACTCCCCCCTTTAGGCTCAAGAGAGTACCATACTTAATCTATTTGTGTGCATCACAAAGTGAGCATGTGGAAACAACCACATGTTATCTCATCCCGTGAGGGCCATGCTTAAAAGATATGCCATAAGGGGACCACTTTGGAAAGAACATAAAGAATAGATCTGAATTATCACCAAAATCATCTAGAATATTTTTTTGAAATATTTTGACTGTTGTCATTTCTCCATGCAGTTACGGCTTTACCTCTGTCTTGACTAGACGGTAAGATTGATGTAGTTTCTTTACTTATTTATTCCATTTCCATGAAGTTATCCATCCATAAATAATTTTTTTCTTAACCTTTTTCTTCTTGTGACATTTTTCGAAGAGGTGATTTGTCTTCCCACAATGAAGACAAGGATGGAGGTCAAAACATTGTGATGCCAAGTGACCAATTCTATGAAAATATTGTCACTTATTAGTAATGTTATTCACTTCTTCATGAAATCTTGCACACACAAATTGAATTGGTTTAGAGTAATTTGCGTTATGTAAGTTGTTTCTTTTGTCATATCCTAAGCCATGTTTATATTTGTTGAATGATAATTCTTCCCAATGTCTGACAAATATCTTGGAAATATTATTTTGACTTTGTTCTTTTAGTTCTTCACATTTGTTGTTGCTATTGTTGTCAATCTGTGCATCGTTTTGGGACTCATGTTCATCAAGACTTTCCTCCATGTTTACATTGTATGATTCCATGTCATGACTATTTAAGAACTCATCAATCTCTTGTTTTTATTTTGTATCCACCATTAGGTCATGTGTATCAACCATCTGTAATAAGTATTTTGTGTCACA
>JZKD02S1934302.1:7651-30406 GCA_000966675.3 Picea glauca
TGTTGTTGTTTTGAGTATATGTAGGCATTTTTGCCATTTTTGTATCTATCGATGGTAGAGCTAAGCTCCCGATTGTAAAGTTTCAGCAAATGTTCTAGTTTCCGGGTTATGCCTCTGTGTTTGAGATTTCTTGGTTTATAACAAACAGTTCTCTCTTTTCCATCTATCTTTCATCTCATGCCAGAGAGTTCACAGTTGAATGATTCACGTGGATCGTTACAGTTATGTTATGATAAAGGATTTGTCGTGACATTTTTGTATTCTCTCATTTTCTGTGTTTGGATATAAAGAGACTTTGTGTTCGAATGCTTTCTCCTCCAGTCTATTACGAACTTGATGTCTGTGATAGACCTCTGCACTCTTCTTGCGTAAGTCTTCCACCTACTCACCCTTTTACTACGACTCACTATTTGGAGTTTATCAAGACCTCACTCGTTCATGCATGCCTGGTCTGGTTTCTGAGTTGAGATGATACTGTTATGAGTTTCCTTTTGTTTGATCACCATTTCAAACAAATTGTGACATTAAACTGATGGGCGTTGGGCTCTTCTCCTGCAAGCAATCCAGGAGTGACCTCCTACAGCCAACATTTCTGGCGCCGCTGCCGGGGACGAAGTTGAATATTTTCCCCGAGATTGAACGACAAAGATTAAGCTAATTATGAAGGTGCATCAGATATCAGAACTTGAAGATTTCTACTGTGCACATGGAGAATCCACTGTGATGACTCCACTGCGGCGAAACCGTTGAAATAGTTGTGGCTTCCAGCAGCAGACACACGCGGTCCCATCCACAACTGCCTCTAGCTGCTACTAAAGAAAATCCGGAGGTGATTCTCAAAAGAGGAAAGGCTCTTCAAGGAGAAAGCTTCACCTCTGAATCAGGTATTTCCCCACCTCCTTCTGTAAAGACTCCATTTTATTATTCTCAGCTTCCTAGTCATCCTTCCTCTGAGGTTTCCCATTTTCTGAATTTTGGGAGTGTTCCTGCTAAGTTTTCTCCACCTGGTCTAGTATCAGAGGGAGAGATCCTTGTGACTCCCTCCGCCCTGGAAGTTGTGCCTCAGTACAGACCTCAAGCCGCAGAAGGTTTCACTACTCCTCCTTTTATTACTACTGCTGCACAGAGAGGAACATCTGCACATTCAGGTCCCTTAGACCTCTCTCTATTTTTCCCGTCATCCCCTTTGAGGACCTCTTTTCCTACATCTCCGGTTTACACTCCTTCTCCTCCCAGTTATCCTCCACCTAACATCCCTATGGCTGGTTCTAATCCCCCACAAAACATAATGGATTCCATAGTCGCAGCTAGATATGCTCCCCTAATCCCACCCCATCCTATGAATCCTCTCCCTGCTGGAGACTACTTGAAGTACATGCCCAATTTCACTGGGGAGGGAGACATAACTGCAGAGGAGCACCTGGCTACTTTCTACAATTATGCAGACAATTTGAACATTGAAAATGAAGATGTATGGATGAGAGTCTTCATTCAGAGCTTGGATGGCGAGGTGAGGAAGTGGCTCAGGGGATTGGCCCCTGGATCTATTGCTGGAATTGAAGCCCTGGATACTATTTTTCTGAGGTAGTGGGGAGATAGAAAAGATTACATATATTACATGACTGAGTTTGGGTCTCTGAAGAAGCAAGAAGGAGAGTCAGTCTTTGACTTCACCAAAATATTTAATAAAATGTATAACAAGATTCCTGCAGAGATAAAACCCTTAGAGGCCTCTGCCCAAATTTCTTATGCTGGTGCATTTGACCCTGATTTCTACCTTCTATTAAGAGAAAGAAGAGCTACCTCCTTAGCTCAAATGCAAGATGTAGCTATAGAGGTAGAATCCAACATATTAGCAGCTTAAAAACTGAGGAACAAGGCTGACACAGACAGAAGAAAGGGAAAATCAAAAGCCTCGATTTCTGGCTCCAACAGTTTCGGCCCATCACTGCCCCACCCTCAAGTAAATGAGCTCACCCAGGTGGTGAACTTCCTGAAAGAAGAAATGGAGAGATTGAAAGTAGAAAGAAGACCAATGAACAAGGGCCCTCAGAACACTGAGAATAGAATAGGTTTCAGAAGACCAAACAATTCCCCCCCCCCAACTATGCATAGAGAGAAGGAAAGAGACAGAGACGACCAAAGAATTCAGGCTCCCTTCCAGAACGGTTTTGTGACTGATGAAGGAGGAGCAGAAGCAGACGAGCCTGAGCCTAAGATCCACAACTTAGAAGTCACTCCTCCTTTCCCTCATCTGACTCAATCAGCATACGAGGAGTCTCTCATGAATAGTCAGTTAAATTAATTGAGCAAGGGAGACAAAGCTGGTGGCGGCCGAGGTAGGTATAACCTGAGATCCGACAAGAGGGAAGCAACACATGATATTCCTGAGCCATCCACTAGAACAAAGAAGCCTGCTAATGAGGTAGTAGACAACCACAGAGGTAAGAAGGCCCAACCTCTCTCTTCCCTTGTCCAAAATCATGTTCCTGAAATTAGAGAGATTCCAAAGTTTACATCTTCCTTTAATTTCGAGCATGAAATCCAAAAGATCAGAATCCCTGTGCCCCTCACTGAGCTGATCAAACATGGTGAATTCAAAAGGCGCTTCTCTGACCTTTTGAAATTTGAAACCTCAGACCCATCCACAGACTTCATAAACCTCCAAGATGAAAAGCCAACAGTTGTCCTAGGCCCCATGGTGGAAGACAAAGATGATTCATCCCCTCCCTTCTACACCTCCCTGAACATACATGACAAGGTGCTGCACAACTGTTTTATGGATTCAGGAGCCTCCCACAACCTCATGCCCAAAGCTGTCATCGAAGAATTAGGACTGGAAGTCACCCAAGCCTATCATGACCTATATTCTTTCGACTCCAGAAGAGTGCAATGTCTGGGAGTCATCAAGGACCTAATAGTCTCCCTGTTTCAGCTGCCCATGAAGAGTATGCTCATGGATATTGTGGTAGCTGATGTTCCCCCCAAGTTTGGCATGCTATTGTCAAGGTCTTGGATTAAGAGACTTGGAGGGACATTACAGATGGACCTCACGTATGCCACCATCCTAGTCTTTGGGGGAGAACATAGGAGATTGTACAAGGAAGCTTAGTTGGCCTACATTGTCGGTGATGAAGCAGACCCCACTAATCACCCCATCTTTGCACTTGACACTGGATTAGGGTCTAGCTTGTTACAGATCACTGAGACCCCTGAGTCCCCCTTGCAAATCAGAAGGCGGCCCAGTCTTAATCAAGATATTCCTCCCCCAACCACCTCTATTTGGAAGATGTTCTTTGACAGAGCTTCTTCTAGTATAGGTGTAGGTGTCGGAGTGGTACTCAGGTCCCCCTCTCAAGAGACCATATCTCTGTCATTCAAGCTAGAATTTGACGTCACCAACAACGTGGCAGAGTATGAAGCTCTGGTTCTGGGATTAAGAGCTGCAAAGGAGATGGGAATCAGGGAAATGGCTATGTTTGGAGATGCAGAACTGATTGTCCAGCAGGTCAAAAATGCTTATCAGGCTAAGCACCCTCGACTCAAGAATTACAGGAATGAGGTATGGGACCTAGTTGATAATTCTTTCCTATATTTTAACATCTCTTTCATTCCAAGGGAAGAAAATGCCCCAGCTGACTTTCTAGCCTTCTCAGCTAGTCTGTTCAAATTTCCTGTGTCACCCACTGCCCAATCTGATGTCGAGATAAGATACAGGCCCACTGTACCAGACAATGTCAAACATTGGAAGGTGTTTGAAGATGATCAGGAGATCGAAAAATTCCTCCAATCCATTGATGACTTTTTTGCATTGCACATAGATGAGGATCCCTACGTGGAAGATGACCATCACCTCGAGGGGTTTTTGAATGAAATTGCTGACCACCAAATTATTCAACTACCAAGCAATCATATACCAAAAGGTCTGATCCCATTAGAGAGATTGTTCGATGGGAATGATGTGGTGATAAAGGGCAGAGTTTCAGGTGATGATGCTGACACAGTTGAGTGCAACATAGGCACACCAGAGGAGCCCAAGTTGGTCAAGATGTCAAAGAATCTGACCGAGGAGCAGAGGATCGAATATACTAAGTTGTTGAGGGAGTTTGCTGATGTGTTTGCATGGACCTACAAAGACCTCAAGACATATGAAACGTCAGTCATTGAGCACAAGATCCCATTGAAAGAAGAGGCTAAGCCATTCAAGCAGAAGCTGAGACAGATAAATCCTACGCTGCTACCTGTCATGGAGAGGGAGGTGAGGAAGCTGCTGGATGCCCAAATCATTGTCCCCTTGAGATACTCTAATTGGGTAGCCAATTTGGTCCTAGTGAGAAAGAAAAGTGGTGAAATCAGACTTTGTGTCGATTTCAAGAACCTAAACAGGAGTTCGAGGAAGGACAATTATCCCCTGCCCAACATGGAACATATATTGCAGAAGGTAACTGATGCATCTAGGATATCCATGATCGATGGTTTCTCAGGTTACAATCAGATATCGACCATGCATGAGGATAGAGAAAAGACAGCCTTCACCGCTCCTTGGGGCACGTTCATGTACGCTAAGATGCCTTTCGGACTGATGAACCCAGGAGAAACATTTCAGCGGGCCATGGACATAGCCTTCATCGGGGAGAAAGATAAGTTTGTGGTGATTTACTTAGATGACATAAAAGCCTTCTCCAAGACTGATAAAGAACACCGCTAGCACTTGAAGAAGGTTTTTCTGAAGTGTCGCAGGTATGGCCTATCTTTAAACCCCAAGAAATCATTGTTTGCTATGCAAGAGGGAAAATTACTAGGCCATATAGTGTCAGCAGAGGGGGTGAGGATTGATCCAGGCAGGGTAGAAGCTCTTCATACCCTGTCACTTCCCAGGTCTAAGAAGGAGGTCCAAGAATTTTTGGGGAAGATCAATTTTCTGAGGAGATTTGTTTCAAATTTTGCTGAGCTGGTGAAACACATCACAGCCATGCTTAGAAAAGGAAATGAAGTGAAATGGACTGTTGAACCTAGGGAGTCTTTTGACCAAATAAAGAAGGCATTGACTAAGGCTCCTGTACTGATCAGTCCAGATTATTCTAAAGATTTCCTAATATTTTCTTTTGCTTCCTATGACACAGTAGCGACAGTTTTGTTGCAGAAAAATGATCAAGGAAAAGAACAGCCTATTGCTTTCTTTAGCAAGGCACTGAGAGATGAAGAGCTCTGGTACGATATCATGGAGAAGCAGGCTTATGCCTTGGTGAAAGCTCTCAAATATTTCAGAGTCTATGTCTTGCATTCAAAGATCATTGCATATGTCCCTTCAGCTTCTGTGAAGGACATCCTTATACAGCCTGACATAGACGGAAGAAGAGGAAAATGGATTTCCAAGATCCTGGAGTTTGATCTAGAGATTAAGCCCACCAAGCTGATAAAGGGGCAAGGTTTAGCCAAGTTGCTGGCTGAATCAAATTGCAGGGCCTTGGGAATCAATTTCGTCAATGAGAAAGCTGAGTCATCCAACAAGGGTTCCCAGAGCACTATACCACTAGCAGCATGCCCCTGGTACAAAGATATCTGGTATTTTTTGCAAGAGTTGAGGCCTCCTGATGGGATGGAAAAAAGTAAGGAAAGGGATTTAAAGCTCAAAGCTGTCAAATATTGCCTCATAAATCAGGCCTTGTATTGGAAAGACCCCCAGGGGGTATTACTGAGGTGTCTGGACCCACAGCAGGCCCAGAAGGTTATATTCGACTTCCATAGCGGTCTCTGTGGAGGTCATCATTTTTGGAAGACCACAGCTCATAAGATCCTCCGAGTTGGATATTACTAGCCCACCTTATTTCCTGATGTCTATAGGGAAATTAGAGCTTGCATCAAATGCCAGAAATTCTCAGGGAAGCAATAGCTCAAATCCCTGCCATTGAAACTGGTGGTGGTCTCAGCACCCTTTCGACAGTGGGGATTGGATTTCATCGGATAAATTCATCCTCCCTCAAGCGGCCAACACCGATGGATTCTGATAGCAACCGACTACTTCACTAAATGGATAGAAGTTGTCCCTACCAGAAGCACTTCTCACAAAGTAATCACCAGCTTCCTGGAAGACATCATAGCTAGATTTGGCTTCCCTAGCAAAATTGTCACTGATAATGCTTCCCCATTTTGGTCTGAGCCTCTGATCAAGTTTTGTGAACAATTTGGAATTTCACTGATTCACTCCACTCCCTATTATCCTCAGGGAAATGGACTGGCAGATTCCTCCAATAAAGGCCTAATCAAGCTGATCAAAAGGCTACTAGAGGACAATAAAAGAGCCTGGGACTCAAAGCTCAAATTTTCTCTTTGGGCTGATCGGGTGACAACAAAGAAATCGCTGGGAATCTCACCTTTCCAGCTGGTTTATGGAATAGAGGTCATTTTCCCCACTCANTTATGCTGGTGCATTTGACCCTGATTTCTACCTTCTATTAAGAGAAAGAAGAGCTACCTCCTTAGCTCAAATGCAAGATGGAATCCAACATATTAACAGCTGACAAACTGAGGAACAAGGCTGACACAGACAGAATAAAGGGAAAATCAAAAGCCTCGATTTCTGGCTCCAACAGTTCTGGCCCATCACTGCCCCACCCTCAAGTAAATGAGCTCACCCAGGTGGTGAACTTCTTGAAATAAGAAATGGAGAGATTGAAAGTAGAAAGAAGACAAATGAACAAGGGCCCTCAGAACACTGAGAATAGAATAGGTTTCATAATACCAAACAATTTCCCCCCCCCAACTATGCATAGAGAGAAGGAAAGAGACAGAGACGACCAAAGAATTCAGGCTCCCTTCCAGAACAGTTTTGTGACCGATGAAGGAGGAGAAGAAGTAGACGATCCTGAGCCTAAGATCCACAACTTAGAAGTCACTCCTCCTTTCCCTCATCTGACTCAGTCAGCATACGAGGAGTCTCTCATGAATAGTCAGTTAAAGGAATTGAGCAAGGGAGACAAAGCTGGTGGTGGCCGAGGTAGGTATAACCTGAGATCCGACAAGAGGGAAGCAACACCTGATATTCCTGAGCCATCCACTAGAACAAAGAAGCCTGCTGATGAGGTAGCAGACAACCACAGAGGTAAGAAGGCCCAACCTCTCTCTTCCCTTGTCCAAAATCATGTTCCTGAAATTAGAGAGATTCCAAAGCTTACATTTTCCTTTAATTTCGAGCATGAAATCCAAAAGATCAGAATCCATGTGCCCCTCACTGAGCTGATCAAACATGGTGAATTCAAAAGGCGCTTCTCTGACCTTTTGAAATTTGAAACCTCAGACCCATCCACAGACTTCATAAACCTCCAAGATGAAAAGCTAGCAGTTGTCCTAGGCCCCATGGTGGAAGACAGAGATGATTCATCCCCTCCCTTCTACACCTCCCTGACATACATGACAAGGTGATGCACAACTGTTTTATGGATTCAGGAGCCTCCCACAACCTCATGCCCAAAGTTGTCATGGAAGAATTAGGACTGGAAGTCACCCAAGCCTATCATGACCTATATTCTTTCGACTCCAGAAGAGTGCAATGTCTGGGAGTCATCAAGGACCTAGTAGTCTCCCTGTTTCAGCTGCCCATGAAGAGTATGCTCATGGATATTGTGGTAGCTGATGTTCCCCCCAAGTTTGGCATGTTGTTGTCAAGGTCTTGGATTAAGAGACTTGGTGGGACGTTACAGATGGACCTCACGTATGCCACCATCCCAGTCTTTGGGGGAGAACATAGGAGATTGTACAAGGAAGCTCAGTTGGCCTACATTGTCGGTGATAAAGCAGACCCCACCAATCACCCCATCTTTGCACTTGACACTGGCTTAGGGTCTAGCTTGTTACAGATCACTGAGACCCCTGAGGCCCCCTTGCAAATCAGAAGGCGGCCCAGTCTTAATCAAGAGATTCCTCCCCCAACCACCTCTGTTTGGAAGATGTTCTTTGACAGAGCTTCTTCTAGTATAGGTGTAGGTGTCGGAGTGGTACTCAGGTCCCCCTCTCAAGAGACCATATCTCTGTCATTCAAGCTAGAATTTGATGTCACCAACAACGTGGCAGAGTATGAAGCTCTGGTTCTGGGATTAAGAGCTGCAAAGGAGATGGGAATCAGGGAAATGGCTGTGTTTGGAGATGCAGAACTGATTGTCCAGCAGGTCAAAAACGCTTATCAGGCTAAGCACCCTCGACTCAAGAATTACAGGAATGAGGTATGGGACCTAGTTGATAATTCTTTCCTAGATTTTAACATCTCTTTCATTCCGAGGGAAGAAAATGCCCTAGATGACTTTCTAGCCTTCTCAGCTAGTCTGTTCGAATTTCCCGTGTCACCCACTGCCCAATCTGATGTCGAGATAAGATACAGGCCCATTGTACCAGACAATGTCAAACATTGGAAGGTGTTTGAAGATGATCAGGAGATCGAAAAATTCCTCCAATCCATTGATGACTTTTCTGCATTGCACATAGATGAGGATCCCGATGTGGAATATGACCATCACCTCGAGGGGTTTTTGAATGAAATTGTTGACCACCAAATTATTCAAATACCAAGCAATCATATACCAAAAGGTCTGATCCCATTAGAGAGATTGTTCGATGGGAATGATGTGGTGATAAAGGGCAGAGTTTCAGGTGATGATGCTGACATAGTTGAGTGAAACATAGGCACACCAGAGGAGCCCAAGTTGGTCAAGCTGTCAAAGAATCTGACCGAGGAGAAGAGGATCAAATATACTAAGTTGTTGAGGGAATTTGATGATGTGTTTGCATGGACCCACAAAGACCTCAAGACATATGACACGTCATTCATTGAGCACAAGATCCCATTGAAAGAAGAGGCTAAGCCATTCAAGCAGAAGCTGAGATAGATAAATCCTACGCTTCTACCTGTCATGGAGAGGGAGTTTAGGAAGCTATTGGATGCCCAAATCATTGTCCCCTTGAGATACTCTAATTGGGTAGCCAATTTGGTCCTAGTGAGAAAGAAAAGTGGCGAAATCAGACTCTGTGTCGATTTCAGGAACCTAAACAGGAGTTCGAGGAAGGACAATTATCCCCTACCCAACATGGAACATATATTGCAGAAGGTAACTGGTGCATCTAGGATATCCATGATCGATGGTTTCTCGGGTTACAATCAGATATCGGTCATGCATGAGGATAGAGAAAAGACAACCTTCACCACTCCTTGGGGCACGTTCATGTACGCTAAGATGCCTTTTGGACTGATGAACGCAGGAGCAACATTTCAGCGGGCCATGGACATAGCCTTCGTTGGGGAGAAAGATAAGTTTGTGGTGATTTACTTAGATGACATAAAAGTCTTCTCCAAGACTGATAAAGAACACCGCTACCACTTGAAGAAGGTTTTTCTGAAGTGTCGCAGGTATGGCCTATCTTTAAACCCCAAGAAATCATTGTTTGTTATGCAAGAGGGAAAATTACTAGGCCATATAGTGTCAGCAGAGAGGGTGAGGATTGATCTGGGCAGGGTAGAAGCTCTTCAGACCCTGTCACTTCCCAGGTCTAAGAAGGAGGTCCAAGACTTTTTGGGGAAGATGAATTTTCTGAGGAGATTTGTTTCAAATTTTGTTGAGCTGGTGAAACACATCACAGCCATGCTTAGAAAAGGAAATGAAGTGAAATGGACTGTTGAACCTAGGGAGTCTTTTGACCAAATAAAGAAGGCATTGACTAAGGCTCCTGTACTGATCAGTCCAGATTATTCTAAAGATTTCCTAATATTTTCTTTTGCTTCCTATGACACAGTAGCGACAGTTTTGTTGCAGAAAAATGATCAAGGAAAAGAACAGCCTATTGCTTTCTTTAGCAAGGCACTGAGAGATGAAGAGCTCTGGTACGATATCATGGAGAAGCAGGCTTATGCCTTGGTGAAAGCTCTCAAATATTTCAGAGTCTATGTCTTGCATTCAAAGATCATTGCATATGTCCCTTCAGCTTCTGTGAAGGACATCCTTATACAGCCTGACATAGACGGAAGAAGAGGAAAATGGATTTCCAAGATCCTGGAGTTTGATCTAGAGATTAAGCCCACCAAGCTGATAAAGGGGCAAGGTTTAGCCAAGTTGCTGGCTGAATCAAATTGCAGGGCCTTGGGAATCAATTTCGTCAATGAGAAAGCTGAGTCATCCAACAAGGGTTCCCAGAGCACTATACCACTAGCAGCATGCCCCTGGTACAAAGATATCTGGTATTTTTTGCAAGAGTTGAGGCCTCCTGATGGGATGGAAAAAAGTAAGGAAAGGGATTTAAAGCTCAAAGCTGTCAAATATTGCCTCATAAATCAGGCCTTGTATTGGAAAGACCCCCAGGGGGTATTACTGAGGTGTCTGGACCCACAGCAGGCCCAGAAGGTTATATTCGACTTCCATAGCGGTCTCTGTGGAGGTCATCATTTTTGGAAGACCACAGCTCATAAGATCCTCCGAGTTGGATATTACTAGCCCACCTTATTTCCTGATGTCTATAGGGAAATTAGAGCTTGCATCAAATGCCAGAAATTCTCAGGGAAGCAATAGCTCAAATCCCTGCCATTGAAACTGGTGGTGGTCTCAGCACCCTTTCGACAGTGGGGATTGGATTTCATCGGATAAATTCATCCTCCCTCAAGCGGCCAACACCGATGGATTCTGATAGCAACCGACTACTTCACTAAATGGATAGAAGTTGTCCCTACCAGAAGCACTTCTCACAAAGTAATCACCAGCTTCCTGGAAGACATCATAGCTAGATTTGGCTTCCCTAGCAAAATTGTCACTGATAATGCTTCCCCATTTTGGTCTGAGCCTCTGATCAAGTTTTGTGAACAATTTGGAATTTCACTGATTCACTCCACTCCCTATTATCCTCAGGGAAATGGACTGGCAGATTCCTCCAATAAAGGCCTAATCAAGCTGATCAAAAGGCTACTAGAGGACAATAAAAGAGCCTGGGACTCAAAGCTCAAATTTTCTCTTTGGGCTGATCGGGTGACAACAAAGAAATCGCTGGGAATCTCACCTTTCCAGCTGGTTTATGGAATAGAGGTCATTTTCCCCACTCAGCTCACCTTACCTATGGAAAATCTCCTCCAGGACTATGAGGGAGAACCTAACCATGTGCTTAGAAGAATTCATCAGATGGTGGAAGTGCAGCAGATCAGAGAACAGGTCTTGGACAGAGCCTATAATCATCAGCAGAAGATCAAGCAGGCTTTTGACAGGAAGAACAAAAAGAAGGAATTTGAGCAGGGTGATCTGGTGCTCAAATGGGATGCACCCAGGCAAGAAAAGGGCAAACACAATAAATTTGATGCCCTCTAGTTTGGGCCTTTCAATATCCTTGAAGTGTTTTCAAACAACACTTACAAGTTGCAGGATCTGGAAGGCAATGAAGTTTTTAGTGGCCCAGTCAATGGGCATTTCTTAAAGAAATGTTTTCTGTGAGCCGCAGTCGGCTCTTTTTGTTTTGTTTTGTAAATATTGTTTTTTTTTTGTTTTTCAGACTAATAAATGACTCGATAGCCCAAAAACAAAGGCACTAAGTCTGCAAAGGAGTTCTTAGAGCATCACATGGACGACTCTATCCCCCATGGAGCCAAATGTTATCGATATTTCTTGTAAGGGGGCCTAGAATGCAAAAGAAAGGGTTAAAAACCCACTTGTCCAAATTTTCGGATGATTATGCGCCCAAGATAAGTCACGAACAAGTTGGAGCGGTAGCGATCAGCGCGCCCAGATCAACGGCGCATATCGAATTCCAGACCCCCCTTGCCTTTCTACCTTTAAGTGGGGGGGGGTCCGAAATCGGGGGCGCACCTCTCCAACGGCCCAGATCAGTGTGCCCGAATCAACGGCGATGAGGACAATTCCGGACCCCCCCGCCTTTCTACCTTTAAGCGGGGGGGGGTCCGGAATCACGAATGCATATTTTCGACGGCAGAGATTTCAATGCCCAGATCAACGACGCTCATGCACTCCTATCATTCTTAGCTACTCTGCGTTTAGCCTGCATGGGCCCTTCCCCCATCATGTCATCTTCCTTCCCACCTCTCTCTTGCTGCCATGTGTCACCACTCCTCCCTCTCTCACTCAACCATATGGCCTTTTCCTTGTCTCATAACCCATTTACCACCCGCCACATGTCCTATTCCCTCCACATCAACTTCCCACTAAAAGTGTCTCTCCTACAACCCTTCTCGCCTCCCTTTCTGTTCAGGCCTCATCCTCATAATCCATCACCACCCCGTCATGTGCCTCATCCTTCGCACTGGCCTCTGCGCCTACCCGTCCTTCAAGCTGTTCACTTATTCCAAGTGGCGGCGTAAGGAGTATTCCATATCCCGAAATGCTGAGTTGGCTGGGTCGTTCTCAATCCCAAGAAGCAGTTATTGAAGCGGTTGGTAGTGGTTAGACATCGTCTCTTCCATAATGGGAACGTCCTATAATGAATTAAAGGCACGTCGATTCGTTGATGAAACTGTCAGAAGATCAATCGCATCTGCCATAAGTTGCACGACCATTCAAAGATTGCGGCTGCAGATTGTCAGAAGCCATGCAGACGCAAAGCTTTCAATGCAGTTTCTTGGTGCCACTGCTATTGTTGTTTTGAGTATATGTAGGCATTTTTTCCATTTTTGTATCTATCGATGGTAGAGCTAAGCTCCCGACTATAAAGTTTCAGCAAATGTTCTAGTTTTCGGGTTATGCCTCTGTGTTTGAGATTTCTTGGTTTATAATAAACAGTTCTCCCTTTTCCATCTATCTTTCATCTCATGCTGGAGAGTTCACAGTTGAATGATTCACATGGATCGTTACAGTTATGTTATGATAAAGGATTTGTCGTGACATTTTTGTATTCTCTCGTTTTCTGTGTTTGGATATAAAGAGACTTTGTGTTCGAATGCTTTCTCCTCTAGTCTGTTACGAACTTAATGTCTGTGATAGACCTTTTCACTCTTCTCGCACAAGTCTTCCACCTACTCACCCTTTTACTATGACTCACTGTTTGGAGTTTATCAAGACCTCACTCGTTCATGCATGCCTGGTCTGGTTTCTGAGTTGAGACGATACTGTTATGAGTTTCCTTCTGTTTGATAACCCTTTCAAACAAATCGTGACATTAAACTGATGGGTGTTGGGCTTTTCTCCTGCAAGCAATCCAAGAGTGACCTCTGATAGCCAACACAACCAGAAAAAGAGGTAATGTTAATTGACATCCTATCTCCTGTAATAAAATTTCTTTCTTATGTATTTAATTAAAATTATTAGCATTTAATAAATAGAGTTTTTAATATTAAAAATGTCATGTTGTTTGATGCCAAAAAATGTTACTGGTAAATGTAATCCTAATTGAATTGATTTTAGAGGAACGAACTTCAAGCCAACCTATAGCCAGATATTGACTCCATCCCAAGAAGGGAGAAAAATACAAAGGGAAAGAGTGTATAGAAGGATTTATGGGGATGTATCCAATTAGAATTCCTTTTAGAAATGTTGTTGATAAGAAATCTTCCTTCAATATGCCCCAAAAAAATCCTTGAAAGAAATACCAAGAGGGAAACAAAAATCTATAAAAGTGGTTCTTAGCATAATAAAATCCCCTTTAAGGGTGAAATCATGATTTTATTATCCTTAAATATAAGAGGTTTTAGGAGCCCCTCTACAAGGATACCCTTGGTGAGATTGGTGGAATTGCATAAACCTAATGTCATTTTTCTCGAAGAAATAATGGGTGAGGGGAAAAAAGTGATAGGAACTCTAGAAAATATCATGAATGAGTGGAACTTCCTATATGTAGAATCTATAGGAAATTTAGGGGGTTTGATAATTTGGTGGAAAAAGTCAATACCCATTTTAAATCCCTCTTTCCAAGTATCTAGATTGAATTCTTAGTTCAAGAATCACGATAATTGTTATGGACCATATGAAGAGAGAAAATATTTATGGCAGGATTTCATTTTACTAGACTATATCAAGAATGGGAGGGTTATCATTAGGGAAAACTAAATTTTAAACTTAATAGATCAAAGGTGTGGGGAGAATAAAAAGATAGGACAAACTTGTCTATTTCTTTATATAGAACATGGAGTAATTAGGTTTTGTGGATGTTGAACCAATAAAGCTTGTTCCTACTTGGATAAACAATAGAGTGGGTGAAGCATGCATATAAAAATCACTTGGCAAGTTATTGGTTACAAAAACATTAATGGTGGAATTAGAGAGGGTTATACCATGGCCACATTGGTTGGGGACCAATGTGGCCATGGTTGTTTCCTCGTATGGGTCTTACCATGTTAAAACATTGGTGTGTTGATATTCAATTTGGTTGTGTGAGTGGTTACTGAAGGTGTTCGTCCTCTGTTGGAATACCCGTGTTGTCAAATAGTTACATTATTAACTTGATCTGAATGTCATAGTCTCATTTATGTATATCACATCCAATTTAAATGATTGGGATTAGTCACTATGGCATTTAATTTGTTCATTTACCTTCAAAATCAATAAGGGTTTGACATCTATTTATTGTTTTTCATAATAAAAGATGTTTATAAAAATAATGATATAATTGATTTGATATGTGGATTCAAAATGATTTTTACTATGCAAGAGCTAGTAATGCAAAATAGGAATGGATATGTGAATGCTAATATTATACACTTGTTTGGACACAGTTATTTATTGAAGCTATTACATGACTATACAATCCAGTTGAACCAGATCAAATTCTTGTGTAAAACTAAACTACAACTTCCATGTTCATATTCCCCACCTCATAAATCCCTCCATCCGAAGTTCATTTTCAAAAAACATTTAACAAGGTACCTTCCCATATGATAAATTTTAGAATGTTGAACTTTCCATGTCCAAGTAGAGTGGGAAGAAAATTTTGGGAATGTCCTTTAACTGTCATGTGGCTTGGGAAGACCGAAGAGATCATGCTCGTCGATCAGGATCAATCATAGTCATCAGATCCCATGGAGAATGGGGTTCTCGGGAGAATTGATCTATAAATTTTTGTAGGGACTTATGTTTTGAGTAGGTTAACCTAACCAACTATCCACCAAAAAAATAAATTTGGAAAGGTATGGAGACCATCAATTTTGGTTAGTTTCAGCCATCTAGTGTTTTCGAGATCCAAAATATAGTTTTGAGTCCTATGCTAAGGTTTTGTTGGGTCTTCCCTATTTACAAACCCTGTGTGTGCCATGTCCAATGACACATCACCTACCACATTGATCTGACAATGCGAGGGCGTCTTATACCATGGAGACTCATTTTTCTCTGAATGCATGCTCTGATAGATCTGAGTGAGGGATTTGCTTAGTAGACTAAGTGAATTGAAAGATTGGCGCAATAAAGGAAGAAGGAAAATGCTACTTACTGGAGATAGACGCTTTGTCTATTTCTTACGTTATCCACCAATGAACTGAAGGGGCGTATTTCTCATACCCTGAGCATAATAAGAGATGTGCACTAGTTCCTTTGGTGTGCATTCTTTCTCCCAATCCTCACCTAACAGTAAAAATGAAAACACAATATTGTTCTCTCACTCGTCTTAGAAAAAATGAAAATTAATGTTACACAAGAAAAATAGATAATGCAAGATTCTCAAAACTTCATCAAATGTATTAGAGGATTGTATCCCTTCTTAAACAATCAAGGCGATATTATACAAACAGTAAATGTATCTTTATTCTTCTTCATTTCTTTGCGTAATCAGATTGACAAGAGAAACTCCCCACAGTGTTTATTGATAGAATTAACTATTCCTAAAATAGGCATTGCCATTATTTACTTATACTAGTGAATGCTTTAATACAAGAAAACACTGATTGACGTTGACAACGATCAGAAAACTATTAATATAGCATTACTTCTCCTTCTTTCCTTTCTTACTACAGATGAATTGTACTCTATTGTGCACTTCCTAAGGAAGGTTGACCTCCTTCCTTATTGGTCCAATTCCTCCCTGTTTAGATCCGAAAGCATCCCTACTTTCGCCACCAACGGAGGGAACTTTCACTGCACTGTATCAACTATCATCCACTTGTCCTGACTCTAGAGTTTGGCATTGTTGACCGACCAGGTATGAAACAGGATGTTGCTTGGCATAATCCGATGTTACTGGCAAGGAAGTTGTGACTGAAGTGTGTTTCTGTGATAAATTATGAATGCCACTATGGTCAAGCTATTGTTCTCGATGTTGATGTGTTGATCCCGATGTAGTCAAAATGAGAGGCATCTCTGTGGGCACCTAATATTGAAATCCAACACAGGCCTCGAAAGGTAAGAAGTTTGTGGAAGAGTGAGTGGCCTTGTTGTAAGGGTTCCACTTCTGCAAATCCAGCATCAAGAGGTGCAATTATTTGGCGTAGTGGAAGTAAGTCACCGGGTGACCTCCCTGTATACACATTTCTCCAAGAGAAAAATGAGAGGTAATATGCACTAAGGGATAACGATCTTTAATTGCTTCTTGGGTGTGGGAATGGTAGGCAGTAACTAGAGGATGTTCGAGAGTGTCTTGGGTAATCAGGAGAGATGATGGAGTATTGGGTAATGATGCGTCAGGAATGAGATCAATGGACGGAGCAAGGGCTCAAGAGGGTGGGAGCCTTGAGGGAGACTGCGAGACATTGGCCAATCTTGGGAGTAGAGGGAGTATTGTAGGAGGTGTTAGATTAGTGAGGTTCTTGGACTGAACATGGTGGGTCAAACATGTTGATGACTACAGCTATGTGAAAAATCCTCCAGGACACATATCTAAGAGAGATCCCCTGAGATGGGTGTGTGGTTCCTATCTGAGACATAACTAGAACGTAGTGATGGCCCCCTTCTTATATAGAGTTGAGAATAAATCCAGAATATTCTCATGTGTAATGCAGTGAGAAAGGATATCTGTTGAGTTGGATGTGCCTGTGGCTGAGCATAAGGTGAACGTGTGAATTCCCATGAGTTGGGTGCATCGTTATGAGACAGAGATAAAGATGATGTATTAGCCTCCTCTAATAAGAGAGTTGAGATGATGAACTCTATATGACTCTCCTATGTAATGCAATGGGAAAGAAGATCTGTTGAGTGGACATTCCTATGGATGAGCACAGGTGAACATGATCCTAGTGGTTGAGAATTAGTGAGTGTGTTTCTCCTNAGTTCTTAGAGCATCACATGGACGACTCTATCCCCCATGGAGCCAAATGTTATCGATATTTCTTGTAAGGGGGCCTAGAATGCAAAAGAAAGGGTTAAAAACCCACTTGTCCAAAGTTTCGAATGATTATGCACCCAAGATAAGTCACGAAAAAGTTGGAGCGGTAGCGATCAGCGCGCCCAAATCAACGGCGCATATCGAATTCCGGACCCCCCTTGCCTTTCTACCTTTAAGCGGGGGGGGGGTCCAGAATCGGGGGCGCACCTCTCCAACGGCCCAGATCAGTGTGCCCGAATCAACGGTGATGAGGACAATTCCAGACCCCCCCGCCTTTCTACCTTTAAGCGGGGGGGGGTCCGAAATCATGAATGCAGCTTTTCGACGACAGAGATTTCAATGCCCAGATCAACGACGCTCATGCACTCCTATCATTCTTAGCTACTCTGCATTTAGCCTGCATGGGCCCTTCCCCCATCATGTCATCTTCCTTCCCACCTCTCTCTTGCTACCATGTGTCACCACTCCTCCCTCTCTCACTCGACCATATGGCCTTTTCCTTGTCTCATAACCCATTTACCACCCGCCACATGTCCTATTCCCTCCACATCAACTTCCCACTAAAAGTGTCTCTCCTACAACCGTTCTCACCTCCCTTTTTGTTCAAGCCTCATCCTCGTAATCTGTCACCACCCCGTCATGTGCCTCATCCTTCGCACTGGCCTCTGCGCCTACCCGTCCTTCAAGCTGTTCACTTATTCTAGGTGGCGGCGTAAGGAGTATTCCATATCCCGAAATGCTGAGTTGGCTAGGTCGTTCTCAATCCCAAGAAGCAGTTATTGAAGCGGTTGGTGGTGGTTAGACATCGTCTCTGCCATAATGGGAACGTCCTATAATGAATTAAAGGCACGTCGATTCGTTGATGAAACTGTCAGAAGATCAATTGCGTTCGCCATAAGTTGCACGACCATTCAAAGATTGTGGCTGTAGATTGTCAGAAGCCATGCAGACGCAAATCTTTCAATGCAGTTTCTTGGTGCCGCTGCTATTGTTGTTTTGAGTATATGTAGGCATTTTTTCCATTTTTGTATCTATCGATGGTAGAGCTAAGCTCCCGACTATAAAGTTTCAGCAAATGTTCTAGTTTCCGGGTTATGCCTCCGTGTTTGAGATTTATTGGTTTATAATAAACAGTTCTCCCTTTTCCATCTATCTTTCATCTCATGCCGGAGAGTTCACAGTTGAATGATTCACATGGATCGTTACAGTTATGTTATGATAAAGGATTTGTCGTGACATTTTTGTATTCTCTCATTTTCTGTGTTTGGATATAAAGAGACTTTGTGTTCGAATGCTTTCTCCTCTAGTCTGTTACGAACTTGATGTCTGTGATAGACCTTTTCACTCTTCTCGCATAAGTCTTCCACCTACTCACCCTTTTACTACGACTCACTGTTTGGAGTTTATCAAGACCTCACTCGTTCATGCATGCCTGGTCTGGTTTCTGAGTTGAGACGATACTGTTATGAGTTTCCTTCTGTTTGATCACCCTTTCAAACAAATCGTGACATTAAACTGATGGGTGTCGGGCTTTGCTCCTGCAAGCAATCCAGGAGTGACCTCCGATAGCCAACACAACCAGAAAAAGAGGTAATGTTAATTGACATCCTATCTCCTGTAATAAAATTTCTTTCTTATGAATTTAATTAAAATTATTAGCATTTAATAAATAGAGTTTTTAATATTAAAAATGTCATGTTGTTTGATGCCAAAAAATGTTACTAGTAAATGTAAGCCTAATTGAATTGATTTTAGAGGAACGAACTTCAAGCCAACCTATAGCCAGATATTGACTCCATCCCAAGAAGGGAGAAAAATACAAAGGGAAAGAGTGTATAGAAGGATTTATGGGGATGTATCCAATTAGAATTCCTTTTAGAAATGTTGTTGATAAGAAATCTTCCTTCAATATGCCCCAAAAAAATCCTTGAAAGAAATACCAAGAGGGAAACAAAAATCTATAAAAGTGGTTCTTAGCATAATAAAATCCCCTTTAAGGGTGAAATCATGATTTTATTATCCTTAAATATAAGAGGTTTTAGGAGCCCCTCTACAAGGATACCCTTGGTGAGATTGGTGGAATTGCATAAACCTAATGTCATTTTTCTCGAAGAAATAATGGGTGAGGGGAAAAAAGTGATAGGAACTCTAGAAAATATCATGAATGAGTGGAACTTCCTATATGTAGAATCTATAGGAAATTTAGGGGGTTTGATAATTTGGTGGAAAAAGTCAATACCCATTTTAAATCCCTCTTTCCAAGTATCTAGATTGAATTCTTAGTTCAAGAATCACGATAATTGTTATGGACCATATGAAGAGAGAAAATATTTATGGCAGGATTTCATTTTACTAGACTATATCAAGAATGGGAGGGTTATCATTAGGGAAAACTAAATTTTAAACTTAATAGATCAAAGGTGTGGGGAGAATAAAAAGATAGGACAAACTTGTCTATTTCTTTATATAGAACATGGAGTAATTAGGTTTTGTGGATGTTGAACCAATAAAGCTTGTTCCTACTTGGATAAACAATAGAGTGGGTGAAGCATGCATATAAAAATCACTTGGCAAGTTATTGGTTACAAAAACATTAATGGTGGAATTAGAGAGGGTTATACCATGGCCACATTGGTTGGGGACCAATGTGGCCATGGTTGTTTCCTCGTATGGGTCTTACCATGTTAAAACATTGGTGTGTTGATATTCAATTTGGTTGTGTGAGTGGTTACTGAAGGTGTTCGTCCTCTGTTGGAATACCCGTGTTGTCAAATAGTTACATTATTAACTTGATCTGAATGTCATAGTCTCATTTATGTATATCACATCCAATTTAAATGATTGGGATTAGTCACTATGGCATTTAATTTGTTCATTTACCTTCAAAATCAATAAGGGTTTGACATCTATTTATTGTTTTTCATAATAAAAGATGTTTATAAAAATAATGATATAATTGATTTGATATGTGGATTCAAAATGATTTTTACTATGCAAGAGCTAGTAATGCAAAATAGGAATGGATATGTGAATGCTAATATTATACACTTGTTTGGACACAGTTATTTATTGAAGCTATTACATGACTATACAATCCAGTTGAACCAGATCAAATTCTTGTGTAAAACTAAACTACAACTTCCATGTTCATATTCCCCACCTCATAAATCCCTCCATCCGAAGTTCATTTTCAAAAAACATTTAACAAGGTACCTTCCCATATGATAAATTTTAGAATGTTGAACTTTCCATGTCCAAGTAGAGTGGGAAGAAAATTTTGGGAATGTCCTTTAACTGTCATGTGGCTTGGGAAGACCGAAGAGATCATGCTCGTCGATCAGGATCAATCATAGTCATCAGATCCCATGGAGAATGGGGTTCTCGGGAGAATTGATCTATAAATTTTTGTAGGGACTTATGTTTTGAGTAGGTTAACCTAACCAACTATCCACCAAAAAAATAAATTTGGAAAGGTATGGAGACCATCAATTTTGGTTAGTTTCAGCCATCTAGTGTTTTCGAGATCCAAAATATAGTTTTGAGTCCTATGCTAAGGTTTTGTTGGGTCTTCCCTATTTACAAACCCTGTGTGTGCCATGTCCAATGACACATCACCTACCACATTGATCTGACAATGCGAGGGCGTCTTATACCATGGAGACTCATTTTTCTCTGAATGCATGCTCTGATAGATCTGAGTGAGGGATTTGCTTAGTAGACTAAGTGAATTGAAAGATTGGCGCAATAAAGGAAGAAGGAAAATGCTACTTACTGGAGATAGACGCTTTGTCTATTTCTTACGTTATCCACCAATGAACTGAAGGGGCGTATTTCTCATACCCTGAGCATAATAAGAGATGTGCACTAGTTCCTTTGGTGTGCATTCTTTCTCCCAATCCTCACCTAACAGTAAAAATGAAAACACAATATTGTTCTCTCACTCGTCTTAGAAAAAATGAAAATTAATGTTACACAAGAAAAATAGATAATGCAAGATTCTCAAAACTTCATCAAATGTATTAGAGGATTGTATCCCTTCTTAAACAATCAAGGCGATATTATACAAACAGTAAATGTATCTTTATTCTTCTTCATTTCTTTGCGTAATCAGATTGACAAGAGAAACTCCCCACAGTGTTTATTGATAGAATTAACTATTCCTAAAATAGGCATTGCCATTATTTACTTATACTAGTGAATGCTTTAATACAAGAAAACACTGATTGACGTTGACAACGATCAGAAAACTATTAATATAGCATTACTTCTCCTTCTTTCCTTTCTTACTACAGATGAATTGTACTCTATTGTGCACTTCCTAAGGAAGGTTGACCTCCTTCCTTATTGGTCCAATTCCTCCCTGTTTAGATCCGAAAGCATCCCTACTTTCGCCACCAACGGAGGGAACTTTCACTGCACTGTATCAACTATCATCCACTTGTCCTGACTCTAGAGTTTGGCATTGTTGACCGACCAGGTATGAAACAGGATGTTGCTTGGCATAATCCGATGTTACTGGCAAGGAAGTTGTGACTGAAGTGTGTTTCTGTGATAAATTATGAATGCCACTATGGTCAAGCTATTGTTCTCGATGTTGATGTGTTGATCCCGATGTAGTCAAAATGAGAGGCATCTCTGTGGGCACCTAATATTGAAATCCAACACAGGCCTCGAAAGGTAAGAAGTTTGTGGAAGAGTGAGTGGCCTTGTTGTAAGGGTTCCACTTCTGCAAATCCAGCATCAAGAGGTGCAATTATTTGGCGTAGTGGAAGTAAGTCACCGGGTGACCTCCCTGTATACACATTTCTCCAAGAGAAAAATGAGAGGTAATATGCACTAAGGGATAACGATCTTTAATTGCTTCTTGGGTGTGGGAATGGTAGGCAGTAACTAGAGGATGTTCGAGAGTGTCTTGGGTAATCAGGAGAGATGATGGAGTATTGGGTAATGATGCGTCAGGAATGAGATCAATGGACGGAGCAAGGGCTCAAGAGGGTGGGAGCCTTGAGGGAGACTGCGAGACATTGGCCAATCTTGGGAGTAGAGGGAGTATTGTAGGAGGTGTTAGATTAGTGAGGTTCTTGGACTGAACATGGTGGGTCAAACATGTTGATGACTACAGCTATGTGAAAAATCCTCCAGGACACATATCTAAGAGAGATCCCCTGAGATGGGTGTGTGGTTCCTATCTGAGACATAACTAGAACGTAGTGATGGCCCCCTTCTTATATAGAGTTGAGAATAAATCCAGAATATTCTCATGTGTAATGCAGTGAGAAAGGATATCTGTTGAGTTGGATGTGCCTGTGGCTGAGCATAAGGTGAACGTGTGAATTCCCATGAGTTGGGTGCATCGTTATGAGACAGAGATAAAGATGATGTATTAGCCTCCTCTAATAAGAGAGTTGAGATGATGAACTCTATATGACTCTCCTATGTAATGCAATGGGAAAGAAGATCTGTTGAGTGGACATTCCTATGGATGAGCACAGGTGAACATGATCCTAGTGGTTGAGAATTAGTGAGTGTGTTTCTCCT